>APFE030776224.1:1276-12349 GCA_000404065.3 Pinus taeda
ACAGAAACAAGAACTCGACAGCTACGAAATCGATCAATTTCGGAGTATCTTATCAAGTGGAAGAACTTATCCACTGAATATTCCACATGGGAGGATGAGAATTTTATACAGAAGTATCCAGAACTACTCAAGCATTGAGGACAACACTTTTTTGAAGGAGAGGGGCATGTTGGGTCCCTATAATACTAGTGATTACCCCATTATTATTGAGTTATACCCCTTATTATATTGATGTACCCATGTAGTGCCCATATTGTTACTATTGTGCCCAATAGAAGCCCACTATTGTTCTTATTGTGCCCTTACATTATTATTGTTATGTAGGTTCTGATTATGTTATGACCCCTTCGAATCCTATATATAGAGAGGAGGTCTTCTCATTTGAATCATCCAAGAATTGTTCATTTATGTAATGTAAAGGAGGTTGTCCCCTCAAAGAGGCTGAATTCTAAGGCGTTGATCTCTCTTTTATATCTTTTCTTGAGCTGGTTTCATAACAACCCAAGCGCAGCGCCCACGCTTTGGTGTGCAATCTGTCAGGTCGGAGGAAAGCACACTACGAATAACTGTCATCTATTACAGAAGTATATGCAGATTCCACAACAACTATTTTGTAATTTCTGTAGATCAGTAGGCCAAGATGAGAGAAATTGTCGGAGCTATGAATTATTGATGGATCGCATGCCTTCATACAGGATGCAGATCGGGGCATGAGGTCAGGATCTAGCTGCAGCCATAGCCCACGGTGGATTCCAAGGGCACAGACGAGGATGATGAGGAATTGGACCTGGACGAGGGCACTGATAGTTAATTTGCTACAATTGTGGAGGCCCTGGGCACTACATGCATGACTATATGAATCCGAATAGAACATGTTGTGCGTATTGCTATCAGTTTGATTATGAAATGGTAGATTGTCTGACGTTGATCGCACAAATGCATGAAAAAGGGGTGCTACAGCCTACTCTGACGCAAAATATCCAAATGATGAGGTCCAAACCACGCGAAGAAGATCCCAATGTGAACATCATGCTCAGAAGTGGTGCAATCATGGGGGAAGATAAAGGGAAGCATCCTGAAGGAGATACCTAGGTATGCAAGGCTCCTACAAAGGAACCTGATTTTGACTTGGAGTGCGCAAGAGAAATATTTATGGAAGCTAAGAAGAGCTCCACGGAGGTCTCTACTTCAAGTACTAAGGATCAACTAGAAACAGGAATGGATCCTTCTATGCTTACTACCTTTTTAGAGACATGCATGAAGGTGCTACGTGATAATAAGGCGATTAAGGGATCACAAGAGTTGATTGCCAGGTGTGTAGGACTAGGTGAACCACGCATAGTTTTAAAATTGGAAAGGCACACACTACGCATTGGGAGTGAAATGAGATTGACGACACAGATTGACGAGTATGAAATGGATCAGGTGATCTTAGACTTAGGTTTGGACATGAGAGTGTTACCAAAACAGACATGGGAACGCATGGGCAAGCCCACACTACAGTGGTCTCCTATTCAATCACGGATGGCAAACCAACAAAAGATTGTGCCCATGGGAAGATTTCAAGGGGTAACAGTGAATATCGAAGGCGCAAGCACACAGACCAATTTTGAAGTAATAGAGATTGTGGATGATAGTAACCCTTACCCTAAGTTTCTAGGAATCGACTGGGCCACGGGTATGAATGGGGTCATCAACTTGAAGAAGCATAAAATGATTTTTGAGAAAAAGTCCCTACGCGTAGTAGTCTCGCTGGATCCAGCCAAAGGAGCGCGCTACACTGAACCTGTGCACCACGATGATAGTGACGATGAGTTGGATTGCATTAATTAGATAATAGCGCAAGACTAGGATTGGGTGCACCTGAGTGAAGATGGGAGAATTTCATGGGAGCATGACAGTTCCTGTATTTCGAATTCAGATGAAGAAGTAGAATGCTGGCTGAACTAGTTGCACAAAGTCACAACATTGAATTGTAACATGATGACTCGATCACTATGACGCGTAACAACCGAAGCAAGGGAAATGTCCACAGATGATGGGGAACCCAGAAGGGATGGAACCGTAGACAAGGTTGAAGGTACAGTGCCCGAACAACCACAGTGTGATTCGTTCAAATGGGTGTTGCACGCAACACCTGCATGATGGGGGCATATATGTCAAAAGAATATCAGAAATTGGCACGAATGTTGAAGACGAATGTGCTTACAGTTTGACAGACCCTAACTAAGGTGGATGGGTGTGAAACGACAAAATAGCTTGCAAGCACACCAGACATATATAGAATGGACTATTCCAGCATGCTGCAGTATTACAATAGTAGACCCAGACAGGATGCGTTGGAGGAAGAACAAGAACGCACTACCAATTGCGAGAATGGGAACGCTCGCCAAGATAATGAAAGTCAGAAATAAGGATCCATGGATACAAGGTAAAAAAAGGAACCTGCACACCCTAGTGGTTAGAAGGGTATACACATGGCTATGCAAGAAACGGGCCATGAAAAAGCTGCAAAATGGTATAGGAATTGAGGTCCCTGAAGAACCTCCACAGACAGCTGTGGATGTAGCAATTTCAGTAAAGAGAGTAGTGTACGAAGTTTGGACTGAAGAATTCATAAGATCTTGCGAAGAATATGAAAGGATTTAGAAAGCTATTTGGCTAGGGAGTGCACAACTTTGCGAATAAGAACGGGACAAGATTCTACTTCGAATGAAGAATATTATGCTAGATGCGAAGATTAAATGGCTGGAGAAAGAAATAAAGGAGGACTTTCTGAATGAAAAACCTAGAAAGTTGTAGCTAGATACGCACAAACCTAAGGATGAATTGGAGGAGTATAACCACGAAGTAATTGGTCGAATGCCGTGGGTGAGGTAGCACCTCACTCTCGGGGGGGAATCAAGAAAGCACGCTGCATCCAACTGTACACGTAGCAGCAACAATAGGGACTATGTCGTGGGTTGCTCGCCAGGACATGATAGCGGTGCACCAAAAAGGTGCAACCACCTGACTAGCTGAAGAGGAGACAATATAAGCACTCCAGACAATTGAATGAGAGTGTGGGACTATAAAACAGTCTGTTAAGGGGTTGCGCGACAATAAGGATGTGCACAAGGTCGGTATGTCACAAGGGTCGCGGTCGCATAGAAAAACCAAGAAATGACCATTGACGTTACTGTTCATAACAAGAAGTCCGAGTTAAGGGAAGAAGAAGTGGGTGGTCAGCATTTAAGGCATGAAGTCAGAACTAGATTTGAAAAGATCCGCTGGCCTTCTATCATTAATGATCCCGACTATGGGGTGTCGGTTGAATTTGAATTCCAACAAGGCTATAAATTGCAGATGGCCCTCCTCTGGACAGACCTTGGAATCTTGCGAATAAAGTTGCTGTCGAAGGATATAAAGGTGTCCCTGATCAGAGTCATGGTTTAAAGTGTTTCTGAAGGATATAAAGGTGTCCCTGATGAGAGTCATGTCATCAACCAAGGGAGTTCACAAAATCCTATGTTGCTAGTAGGGGATGCACCCGAAATCCATAAATCGCCCCAAATGCCAAGATCTAAGAAGGACCCATAGGTAGCTAGACTAGTTCGTATGTCACCACAAAATCCGCAGTTCGGTAAATTGTCGATGGAAGAAAAGGGAAAAGAAATTAATATTGAGAGTGACGATGAGGAAGAGGATCATCTGACCTTTGTCAAAGAGATGGAACCAGAGGAAGATATCGAAGAAGACATCCAACCAGTACGTGTTACAACAAAACTTCCCAAGTATGTCTCTCTGTGGAAAGGGAGGCTAAAGGTACCTAAAGTTTGGATGCCCTTAATAGCACACTTAACACCCTGTCCCTCCTCGAGGGAGTTCTATTTGAAGGAACGACTGTAGGCCTGATTCCTAATATGAAGTTTGAAGATTGGGACCTTGCAAATAGTGAGAAGTTTCCCCATTTGGAAACTAGTGAGCTGATGCAACAAAGCATGAAGGGGGCCGTTACGACACTATAACTGAAGACTTGGCTAGGTGGGGTGGAGGAGGTCGGGCTACTCCACCTCCTATCAATTCCACATTTTCACCGAGCTCTAATCACGATATTTGTCATTAGACAACTACTCTGCCTAGTGCATGATGGGCACTTATGGATGGAAGAGCCCATCCCGATCATGACGAAGCTCATTCATAGGATCTCTCAGCTTCCCTGTGTAAGAAGGGACCACGTAGAAATTGTTGGCACAAGTGGAGACTTGACGATTGCAGAAGCCATGAAAAATAAATATAAGTTGGAGAAAAAGCATAGAGGGTACGTTATTACTAGTATTCAGGACAAAGGGGTTCACATTGCTACCGAGTTGTTGGCAAGAAAATTGATGCGAAAATGTAGGGGCAATGAGGTACTAGCAACGTTCATCGCGTTAGTTGAGCAATGTGAAAAAGGGGTATGGTTCAATTGGGTGCAGTTCCTCCACGATGAATTCCTTACGAACTGTACGGAGGCCCAAGAGCAGGGTAAGACCTTCCACTATGCATGGTTTCTCTTATCCATCATCTTGGTTACAGTTGAATTTCCTGAGGATTGTCAGTTCCTACCCCTTGACCAGGATTGGCCATAGGCAGAAAAAGACATGTCGCTATGGGCTACGAAGGATGCCACAAGAATCCCCGAAGCCAAGATTTTCTGGATATTGATGGAAGCAGGCATATGACTGTGGATTAGTAAGCAACCATGCCTATCCAACTCAGTATATGATAGCATGAAGATTTTTGTAGACTTTACGGTAGACATTCACCATGTGTATATCAGGGTGCAGAAGGATCCAAAGCAGAAATGGACCACGCTCCCTTTCATTGTAATAGATGACATTTTTTTTGTAGTGTTGGACATCTAGCCACTAGAATGACACACAACAGGTTTGGTGGTGCATGATGAGATGGAGATTCAAAAACAAAAGGTTGCCGCCAAGTTTCTAGCACAACAAAAGCAGAATGACCAACTTGGTGAGGAATTCCAGGCGTCTCGAGAGGCAGCAAAGGCTGCCGCAAAAAAGAAGGCAGTAGGAGGGGCTGCTCTAACAGAAGAAGAAAGAGGTCCAAATGTGACTACAGGGCCAAGAATAGATGAAACTACGAAAGGTGCAAATCCGAGAAATACCTCTACACCCTTAAAACAGTTGCGCGCAACAGAACGAACACGGCCGTGGAAGAAGACCAAGGTCCAAGTTGGATGGGGAGGCTATCACACTAACCGAGGGCGACCTATGCAACATCGATGATACAGTTCGTGAAGTCACCATGGAGGCACTCGAAGAGGCAATAATGGAGTAGTAGATTGTGTTGGGGTCACTCAGGACACAATTGCGGGAACTTCAGGCACGACCCCCATAGCTGGGAATGGTAGCTGCCTATGGTGGTACGGGTACGTTAGCAATTGAGCAGTTGTTGTAGGCCAAAATGGCTAATACTATCGCACTCTCGACAGGAACATTGACAGCATAGAACGCAGAGGACAGAGCTGTGGTAGGCCGACTCAATGGACTTGGATTAACCTTGGCTACCCTCCCACGAGAAATATTATACCAGCTACAGGATGGACCAACAACAGAGCTCTACACTAGGGAAGGAGGTGCAGTACAGATGCTTAGTGAAACAAATCAACATCGAGCAGTTGAGCCTCAAACGCGATGAAGCAGTAGCACAGACTCAGTAGTTCATGAAAATTGTCGAGGAAGCATGTTGTCATGCCCCTAAGCTAGAGATTGTAGTAGACTTACTCATAGGCAAACGGATCCACAAGTTGGCCAGTGTATTCCGTGAGGTGAAGGAGGAATTAGCAAGGATCCAGTTGGACCTTGGCTTGCAGATCGTAGAGCTGAGGCTCAAGGTGCAGCCTGCTACACCATTGGAGGTTTGAGAGCAGTGGTACCAGGCCATTCAAGTAGGGTTGGAAGCAATAGGGTGTTCCATCCAGGATTGCACTGGCTTCCTAGATTAGTCACTCGTCACCATCAATTCACTACAGGAAGACCCAACACTCCAACGGTTAGATACAGAAGCATGGGAGCTGCAAAAGGGAGGCTTAGGCTCTAAATACCCACGTGGACACCGTGCATTAAAAAGAATAGTGCTTAAAGAACATATTCAGCCTTGGCTCAAGGAAGCATTCATGGTCACTACCAAGATCGAGGCAAAGCTTGCACACATACAAGGCGTATAGGAAATCAGGGAAGGACTTGCACCTGACAATGAAACATCAGAGCTACGTGCACAATGGGTACAACGGATGGTAAGGGAATGTGTGGCAAATGTAAGAGAAACACATAGGTTGCTGGATGGACATCATGCAAAGATCACCGCATCGACCAAGTGACTTGGGATGAGTCACGATGTTTGTATTAGGGGCCTGTTGGGCAGTGGATCCCCTGCATAATGGGTTTCGGGTCTAAAGCCCACAATTTTGGTAATGGTACTATAAAAGCTTTGTGAAGTGTGCAAAGCACGGATGGTAATGAGTCAAGTCAAAGGGTTGTAAACCATAAAATATTGTAATTTAATATAGAATGTGTCAGCCTACCCATGGTCCGTGGACCAAGGGAATGTATAAATAGAGTGAGGCTCTAAGTGTAGAAGGTAGCTTTTGGTAAGATAAGATGTGTATGGGTTTCTAAAAGTGATAGTGGATCTAAGTTTGTAAGTCAGGGTCGTGGGTCATAGTAGTGGAAGAGGCTCTGCAGCTGTATGTGTAGAGGCCTAGTAAAGTGTGCAGCTATGTGCGCAGACCCCTGCAACTGAGTGTGCAAGGTAGGAAGTGAATTGTAACTGGAAAAGGCTGTAACAAAGATAAATTGGTTTTGGAATATTTTGCATCTGTTCTTTATTCTGGGTTATGTATCTGTTTGTGGTTTATGTTTACACGCATATCTGTTTATGTTAATTACTAAAAGTATTGGACCTAGTTAATTTAATTCAAGATCTATAATAATACTAAGCACAGAAATGTGTAAAGAACATTCTCTCTCATTATCTTACCCATGCGAAGGTAGTTGCACTGAACATATGTCTGCACGGAAGTAGCACAACGCATAGGATCGGTTCGTGAGCTTTCCAGACATCATCAAGACATCCCTAGGGTGCAAAAACCTAGTTCCAACACCCTCCCATACTACCTCGGGTGAGACATCAGTCCACGCTCCACAGACTATTGCCGAAAGGGCCGGTAGTTCGAGATTTGTTTGGATAAAACACAATGAAATTGCGTTAGGCCCCATCAAGCCAACAATGTTGGATAATTTTCATGCAGAAGAAGGATCAAACTTTCACAATTTTTTGTGAATTTAAAGCATTGGTCGAGAAAGAGTCTGGTAAGAAGGTTAAATATCTAAGGAGTGATAACAGTGGTGAGTATGTCTCAAATGATGTTAAGATCTTCTATGTAGTTGAAGGGATTAAATGGGAGTTTGCAACACCCCATAGCCCACAACTGAATGGGGTGGCCGTGAGGAAGGACAGAAGCATTGTAGGGGAAACATAGGCAATGTTGCATGATAAGGGATTACCACCACACTTGTGGGCCGAGGCATGCAAGATAGCAGTTTATTCGCAGAACTGTAGCCTTCATCAGATTCTTGGGATGAATACACCAGAGAAGGTTTATTCTAGTAAGAGACCAGATTTTGGTCACTTCAAGATTATTGGGTCATCGGTATATTGCCATGTGACCAAAGATGCATGGAAGAAGCTTGAGCCCACACCAAAGTTGGGGATATTTGTGGGGTACACGGATACACCTCATAACTATCGAGTGTACTTGTAGACAAATAGGATGACAATGAATCGCAGGGATGTCAGATTCAATGAGGAGAATGCCATGCGAGCTTCCCTCTAGAGGGAGCTTGAGCTACATGCGGTTGTGGAGCTTTGAGCTCCCAAGCCTAAGGAGCCTCAGATTGACATGGAGGAACCACATGCAGAGGATCTGGGAGTGGAGACATTCACTCAAGCAAGGTCTTACATAAATGTGAGAATGTGCACTAGAGAGGCTGACTATTGGGTCCCTATAATACTAGTGATTACCCCATTACTATTGTAGTTGTACCCCTTATTAATATTGTTGTGCCCCTATTGTCCCCATATTGTTATTACTGCGCCCCATAGAATCCCTCTATTGTTATTTTTGTGGCTTTATATTATTATTGTTAGGTCGGCTAGGTTATATTGTGACTCCTTAGACTCTTATATATAGAAAGGAGGTTTTGTCATTTGAATTATCCAAGAATTGTTCATTTATATAATTTAAAGGAGGTTGCCCCATCAAAGAGGCTGAATTCTAAGGTGTTGATCTATCTTTTATATCTTTTCTTGAGCTGGTTTCATAACATTTGGTATCAGAGCTTTGGATTCTAGGGTTTCGCTGCTCCAAACAGGTCATCGTGGAATTTCTTCTGTAACTTTTTTTCTGCGATGTTTCAGAAGCTAAACAAAAAACCCATTTGAGAAGACATTGCACTGAATCTCAGGTCCAAATTTCAGAGCTTGTCGCGCTAGATTTTTGGAGATATGATCTTAGGAAGTTGGTCCTTTTGTAGAATCCTGAATTAATTTCAAAACAGGTGACCTGGGGAAAATCGTCATAACTTTCTCTCTGAGCATCCAACTGAAATTTCATAAGAAGGTATAGAAATAGGGTGGGCTGTAGTTTCATGTATATATTGTTCAGAGCCAAAGGTAAGAATAGGGACACGTGGAATGACGTACAAGTTCGCTCTACTGAATTAGTCTATAATCAGGTCACTGTGGGAGATTTGGCATAACTCTTCATTGGAGAATCGAATTGGGGTCAGATTAGTGGCATTGGAAAGAGGACACAAAGGGCTATCGTAGCTCGCAATTTCAGAACTAGATGATCTGAAATTACAGAGACACATCAGAGGCAATATTGAGCTCCTACAAAGTGAAAAAAGGTGTATATTTTTGTAAATGTTTGCTTAAGCTTGGTTTGACAAATTATTTTGAAGGAATTCAAAGGGCATAGTAAAGCATTATTACTGGTAATTGATGCCTCGAGGAAAGAAAATGGAAACACCTAGTAGGCGACCTGAAAGCTCTATGATGACTCATGAAGAAGAGGAAGAAATGCAACATGATATATCAAAATTATGAGACCAAGTGCAACAGGTGTCACTTGGACAAACAAGAAGAGAATCTAAGATTGATGGTTTAAAGAAAGGCGTAGAAGCTAAGATGGATTGTTTAAAGAAATGTAGAAGCTAAGATGAATGATGTGGAAGCTAAGATGGACGATTTGAAGATATATTTGAAGACAGACATGGAAGAATTGAAGATAAATATGAATAAGTTGCTACAAGAAAGGGTCACTGATGGTGAAAGGGTGGGGGCTCTCATGATGAGAACAAAAGATATTTTAATCATGATTCCATAGACTCTAATGTTGGATAAAATACCTACCATATTCCAAAAATCGATATGAGGAAGTTTGATGGCAAGGATCCCGCGACATGGATATTGCAGATGGAGCAATTTTTCGATCTCAATAATGTGAAAAGCACACAAAAAGTATGCATTGCAACTTTATATTTGGAACCAAATCAGTTTGTATGGTATCAATGGCTTTGCTCTCGTAAATAATTTATCACTTGGGCAATTTTTATGGAAGAATTGATAACACATTATGAGGATACAAAAAGCAACACTTTTTTTAGCCAATTGACAAGTCTCAAGCAAAAGGGTTCAATAATGGAGCACATTGAGGAGTTCCAAAAATTGAACATAAGGGTAAAAGATATTCCAGAGGAGCATAGGATTGATGTGTTGATAGGGTCTTTAAAGGAAAATATCCAACACGATGTTCGCCTTTGGGAACCTGATTCATTAGAGAAGGCATTCAAGTTAGCAAGAAAAATGGAAAGAAAAATTATGGCAACCAGGAAGCATACCACTCACATCTATAAAGATGGGAGTGTTGTTGTCACTAGTCTTCCACAACCTATAAGGTTGACACCACAACAATTGGAAGAAAAAAGAGCAAAAGGGTTTTGTTACAGTTGTGATAGCAAATACGCTAAAGGTCATAAGTGTGCTCAGAAGAAACTATTCTACATAGATTGTGAAAAGGAAGAAGAAAAGGAGCAAGAAAGGTCAAAAGAAGAGTGTGTACTCCAGGAACAAAGCCTAGATGAAGAACAAATGAATCTGACCATATCTTGTAATGCATTGGCGGGAATTACCACTCCTCAAACCATCAAGATAGAAGGACAAATCAAGAAGAAAAAGGTAATAGTGTTGATTGATTCAGGAAGTACCACAATTTTATTCATTGTAAGGTAGCAAAAGAATTGAATTGCTTCCTATATCCAGCACCAGAGTGTCAAGTGATGATTGCAAATGGAGGAACAATAAATTGCTGTGGAAAGTGCCATAATATCAAGCTATCCATGGGAGAATATGTATTGACTAGCCCAATGCTTTCCATTCCAATGGGAGGTGTTGATGTTGTACTAGGAGTCCAATGGCTACAATCCTTGGTACAATAGCTTTTAATTTTCAAGAACTTTTCATCAAATTTTCTATGGAAGGAAAGGAAGTTGAATTAAGGGGTATTGCAGGGAAACCAAGAAAGATAATCAACTCTAATGGTATGACAAAGCTTCTAAAAAAAGAACGAAAAAGTGTAATTGCACAATTATGTTCACTAGATGTTTCCACATTGGAATCATCTATTTCTCCAAATCTCCAAATAGTCTTGGAAAATCATTCCAAGGTATTTGAGACTCCCAAAGGTCTCCCACCTATTCATAATCATGATCATACTATTCATCTGATTCCAGGAAATCTTCCTCCAAACATCAGGCCATACAGATAGCCCTATGCCCAAAAGAGTCAAATTGAATGTATGGTTGCAGAAATGCTAGAGAATGGTATAATTCAAGTAAGTCAAAGTTCTCTCTCGCTCCAGTAGTATTGGTGCACAAGAAGGATGGATCATGGCACATGTGTCGAATTATAGGGAGCTCAACAAGCTCACTATTAAAGATAAGTTTCCCATTCCTGTCATTGATGAAT
>APFE030776224.1:12816-29438 GCA_000404065.3 Pinus taeda
ATGCCTTTTGGCCTTACCAATGCACCCTCAACATTTCAAGGTTTGATGAATTCAATTTTCAAACTATTCCTTAGAAAAATTGTGTTAGTATTATTTGATGATATACTAATCTACAACAAGTCTTGGAAGGATCATGTTGAACATGTTGACAGGGTGCTACAACTATTGGAGGAAAAACAATTATATGCAAAAAGATTCAAATGTTTCTTTGGAGTAAAAGAGGTGGAATATATGGGTCATATTGTATCTCATGAAGGAGTTAAGGTAGACCCTAGCAAAATTAAAGCCATTAAGGAATGGATAATTCCCACATCCATAAAGCATTTGCGAGGATTTCTCGAGTTGACCGGGTATTATCGCAAGTTTGTTAAGAACTATGGGAGAATAGCAGCACCTCTAACAACACTATTGAAGAAAGATGCATTTTCATGGAATCAATAAGTAACAAAGGCCTTCGAATATCTTAAAGAGGCAATGTGCCAAGCACCTGTCTTAGCTACACCGGACTTCACAAAAACCTTTATTGTGGAATGTGATGCTTCAGGAAATGGAATTGGTGTTGTTCTAATACAAGATGAAAGACCCATTGCTTTTGAAAGTCGTCCAATCAAGGGAAAGTTTTTACACCAAGCTATTTATGAGAAGGAAATGTTGGCAATACACCATGCACTTAAGAAATGGCGACCCTACCTAATGGGAAGACACTTCAAGGTAAAAACGGATCATGATAGCCTTAAATAATTTTTAGAACAAAGATTATCCTCTGAAGGGCAACAAAAGTGGGTCACAAACAAATATGTTGGGTTGTGACTTTGAAATAATCTACAAAAAAGGGAAGCAAAATGTGGTGGCAGATGCACTATCAAGAAAGGATGAGGATGTGGGAGCATTTTTTTGCGCCATTTCTATTATCCAACTAGATTGGATAAATGAAGCAAGGAGGAATGGAAGAATGACAAAGAAGTGTGGGCACTTATTCGAAAGTTGCAACAATATTCTAGAACGTCGGATACATTAAGCTGGCAAAATGATTCATTATGGTACAAATATTGCTTATACCTCGGTAATAATTCCCATCTAAAACAAAATATTCTTATGGAATTGCACACTTCTCCCATAGGAGGGCACTCAGGATTTTTAAAACCTTACCACAGGGTTAAGAAGGAATTTTTTTGGGAGGGCCTTAAATCAGATATTCAAATGTTTGTGGCGGAATGTTTAGTTTGCCTACAAAATAAAGTTGAAACAATTAAGACACCGGGTCTATTACAACCTTTATTCATTCCAAGCCAACGTTGGGAGGAGGTTTCAATGGATTTTATCACAGGTTTACCCAAGTCTGAGGGAAAGAGTGTCATCATGGTGGTAGTTGACAGACTTACCAAGTATGCACACTTTTGTGCATTATCACATCCATTTAAAGCCAGTACAGTTTCTAGTGCATTTATGGAAACAATTCAAAAGCTACATGGAAACCCAAAGATTATTGTAAGTGCAGAGATCCCATTTTCACTGGAAATTTTTGGACAGAATTATTTTCTTGTCTTGGTACTCAGTTAGCTCATAGCTCATCTTATCATCCTCAATCTGATGGGCAAACTGAGATAGTAAACAAATGTTTGGAAGGATATCTTCCTTGCTTTGTATCTGATAAACAGACACAATGGGTCAAATGGTTGCCTCTGGCTGAATGGTGGTATAACACTTCCTTCCATACAGCAACAAAAATGACCCCATTTATGGCATTTTATGGGTATCAGCCACCATCCATCACATCATATTTAAGAGAAAATTCTAAGGTTCAAGCAGTGGAACATCCATCGAACATCAACAACAAGTCCTCCAACTCTTAAAGGATAACCTCGTGTTGGTACAGAATAGAATGAAACAACAGGCAGATCAACATTGCAGCGAAAGAAGTTTTGATGTAGGTGATTGGGTATTCCTACGGCTATAACCATATAAGAAAATGTCCCTCAAGCAAGCTAAGAAGGATAATAAATTATCACCAAAGTATTATGGTCCGTACAAGGTGTTGCAAAGGATTGGTACTATGGCATACAAATTAGAGCTTTCTGCAACTTCTCGATTACACCCAGTTTTCCATGTTTCATGTTTAAAGAAGGTTATATGCAATAAGCTCCCAGTTCAAACAATATTGCCAGAACTTGACGAGGAAGGAAAAATTATATTGGAACCAGAAGCAGTCATACAAACAAGAACTCGAAAACTACGAAATCGATCAATTTCAGAGTATCTTATAAGGTGGAAGAACTTATCTGCTGAAGACTCCACATGGGAGGACAAGAATTTTATACAAAAGCATCCAGAACTACTCAAGTGTTGAGGACAACACTTTTTTGAAGGAGAGGGGCATGTTGGGTTCCTATAATACTAGTGAGATTACCCCATTACTATGTAGTTGTACCCCTTATTAATATTGTTGTGCCCTATTATCCCCATATGTTATTACTGTTCCCCATAGAATCACTCTATTGTTATTTTTGTGGCTTTATATTATTATTGTTAGGTCGGCTGGGTTATATTGTGACTCCTTAGAATCCTATATATAGAAAAGAGGTTTTTTCATTTGAATTATCCAAGAATTGTTCATTTATGTAATGTAAAGGAGGTTGCCCCCTCGAAAAGGCTGAATTCTAAGGCGTTGATCTATCTTTTCTATCTTTTCTTGAGCTGGTTTCATAACACTAACAAGCTATTCCATGATGCACGGGAGAATGTGGGAGCACACACATCTCAGCGCAAGGAAAGGAGGTCACTTGAGAGGTACACTTGATACATGGCTCTTATGAGCAGATGTGTTGAGATAGCGCCATATTCCTTTGAGGAAGCAGTGCGAAAACTAGTTTTGGTTGATGTTATAGTGGAGTATGAATCCATAGTTCGTAAAAATGTTTGGGATGTAGTCCTGAGACCAGAGGACAAGTCAATGGGGAGCTCCTGCCGGATTTACAAGGTAAAGCAAGCTGCAAATGGTAGTGTGGAGAAGCATAAGGCAAGATTTGTGACCCATGGCTTATGAGAGGTAGAAGGGATTGACTATGATGAGACCTTTGCTCCTATCGTAAGGTACTCATCAATTAGATTTATATTGACACTATCAGCACAGATGAGTTGGAAGAGACATAAGATGGATGTAAATACAACCTTCCTTACTGGCACGATTGAGGAAGAGGTGTACATAGAGCAACCTGAAGGTTTTGAGACCTTTGATCATGAGTCACATGTGTGCCATCTCAAGAGGGTTTTGTATGGTCCAAAGTAAGAACCCTATGCTTGGTACACCAAGATGGATAGTTAATTCATTGAGTTAGGCTTCACCAAGAGTGAGGCAGATACAAACCCATACCACATAGTGGTGGAAGGTAAATTATTGATCATTGTGTTATATTTCGACTATTTGATTTTGAGAGGTGATGATCAGCTAATGAAGTCTGAAAAGGAGGACCTTGCAAGAGAGCTTGAGATGAAGGACATGGGGCTCATTCATTACTTTCTAGGCATGGAAGTATGGTAGGGTGATGGGTAATTTTTTGTGTCTTAAGGAAAGTATGCCAATACAATACTCAGGAGGTTCTACATGGAGAGAAACAAACCCGTGGAGAATCCTTTGGCAAGTAATTGAAGGAAGAAGGATGATACTTCAGGGGAAGTGGTGGAAGCTACTATTTACAAATAGATTGTGGGGTCACTCATCTATTTGGTGAACACATGATCGAATATGTGTTATGCAGTTAACCAACTTAGTCAAGTGATGGTTAGGCCTACCAAGCTGTACTGGAAGGCGACAAATCATGTGCTGAGATACCTAAAGGGAACTACTAAGTATGGATTTTGGTATAGACAGACATATGGAGTGAAGCTTCAAGACTTCATCAATGCAGATTGAGCAGGGAATCCATCTGACAGGAAGAGAACATTAAGAGGGATATTCAGTATTGGCCGAGCGATGGTTTCTTTGTACAACAAGAAACAAAGATCGGTTGAACTCAGTTCGATAGAGGCAGAGTACATGGCTGCAATTCAGGCATCATGTGAGGTCATCTTGATGATGAAGATTCTGGTTGGTTTTGTTTGGTCAACATATGATCCAACTGTGATTTACTGCGGTAATGAGAGTTCTATCAAATTCTTTGAAAATCTAGTTTTTCATGGTCTATCCAAGCATATTGATATCTGATATCATCATCTTCGAGATTGTGTTTTGAGGTGGATTATGTTGTTAGAGTACATTCCCAGATAGGAGAAAGATGCGGACATTTTGACAAAGGCATTGTTAAGATGTAAATTCAAGTTTCACAAAGACAGGATTGGGGTAGCTGATAATCCCTTTCTTGTTTAGAGGGAGTGTTGAGAAATGGAAACAAGAAATTACAATTTAATTTGTCATTGAATTAAACTGTGAATTAAAATTGAATTCTATTCTCATAACAACTTGTAAATACTTAATTAAGTTTAATTGACTTAACTAGCTTAGGAATTTCGATTTGGAAGTATTTTTGTAGTCATCTATATGTTATCCCTAAATTTTAGGGGTCCAGGATAAGTTTATTTGAGTTGTAATTAGATAAATTAGTTTGACTAAGTTATAGACATTTAAACTAGTTCTAACTATTGGTGGAACTAGAAGAGGTCTAATAATGAGTTGGTGCATGGTGCATCCTCAGTGCTTCTCGAGATAACTGAAGATTCCCTCATGAGAAAATCATGCATGTCAGATCATAGAAAGACACACTTGAGACTATAGTGTAGGGAATATCATTTGTAGAATTATCCGCGTTGTAGAGATCATGCATGCAATGAGAAGAGGACCTAGATTTGGATTGCACAATTATGGAAGAAGGAATTCTCAATTAAATATGTTCTATTCCTCATAGGAATTGCGCAAGGAAATAGTGGCTTCGAGAGTAGTAGAATAGGATAAGGTTTGGCTTGAGCTAGCTTGTGAGTAGAGAGTTGATTATACTTGTGCTGGAATTGTGCTAGTGAGAACAAGCTTTGTATCTTCACTTAGATTTTTTATTAATGCAATATAGATAGTAGGGGTTTTGAGTAGTGGATTTCCCCAGATAAATATTGTGTTATGTTCCATTGATGTTCTTCTTCTTTTTTATTATTTTTCTCATCAATCATTGGTTTCCGTTATTTAAATTAGTAGAGTAGATTCTTGTCTTTTGTTTTAGTACATTATGTGAGCTGTGAATCTATACGAAAATGTACATGATATTATATATCCTTTAGATATTATTATTATTTATTTTGTATAATATTTGAGATAACTTGTGTCTTTATCATTGAAATTAAGGATTATGTTGTTATAAAATTTTCATATAGAACTAAGGATTATGTTATTACAAAATTTGCATATAGAAGCTACTAGCATAATACATATAAATCATACTATGAAAAATTTAAAGGATATTAATATAATATGGAGAAGATGATATCACATCAAGCCTTCTGGGTCTTGTTAAAAAGTTTGAAGCAATTTTGCTAAGGATTTGCATTGTCATTGATAGCACATTAAACGAGAGTTTTTCACATTTTAAAGGGAACACAATCAAGCTACTGACAAACTTTCTAAGGAGGCTATGACACATCCCAGAGGCTTGTGGATGATACAGGAATATATTGGTGCAGAACAATATCAATACTACCATCGAACCTACATTGATAGGGCATATACTAGGGAAAACAGGCCCTCAACTTTTCTTTATATTTCAGCTAATGCACAGTTTTACTTTATGTATATATTTATTATTATATTTTTGTTCACTAGACACACCGAGCACACCTTGTGTGGTGAATATGTACAACTCTTTTTGGAATGGTCTCAGCCATAGATTATTATTTTTGAACACTACTTGAATGACTACATTCAACAGTTATGCATATGCCAATGACATCTACTATATGTAATTTTCAAACTAATGGAAAGTTACGATTTTTCCTAGGGAAAAAAATATGGAGAAGATTATTAAATATGAAACCAAAATTAATTATTATATGAAATTGTTTTACAAAGCATATTTGTATTCATATTGAGAGAAATTTTTTTCGAGTTAAAACTGTGTGAAGGATTTTTAATTAGGTATTCATATTTATATGAAATTTTTTGACACTTTATATTTCCCTCAAAAAATAAAAAAATGCTACAATTCAATTATGTAGTAATTTTGATAGCACTTGTTCAAATCACATTTACAATATATGGATATACAACTAAATGATTGTCACATTCATATAGATCCGAATTACAAATTGTTTAGTATAATATACAATTACATAACGTTGATGAATAATGCACAATTATATAGTGTTTATCAATTTAACATGATTATATATATTATAACAAAATTATTATATCAATGGATTAAATTCTTCATATTTCACATTTTTATACAGCTTAAATCAATCTTACATTTGTATTTATTTAAATATATATTTCCTTTATTAAATATTTTTATTTTTAAAAATTTAGCATCCATATATTATAACAAAACCATTATACCTATGCATAGATACTTTATATCCAAAATATTTTATGTTTTTATAATAATATCAATTATTAATATATTACTTTTATAAATATAAATATTTATCCATTTATTGATTTATAATTAAATTTAAGGCGCATTAGCATGGTGCATCATTATGGTTTGTTCTGACCAAACTTGGGAACTAAACTTAGACTTATTTGGATTACGGTAAATGAGGCGAATTAGGTATACAATTTTTTATAATGAATTTTGTATTTTAAAGGTAATCAATTTTATTTAAACAAATTAAAATAATGATCAAGGAGTGCATTTATGACTTGATTTTATCTATAAATATTAACTTAACTCATTTTCATTTAAAAAATAATCACGTCTTAATTTTTTTTAATAATAATTAATAAAAACATAGATTCCCATTTTTTTACTTATTATAAAATTAACCGGAATTATAAATAGATGTCTTGTGCAAAAAGTTATTGTCTAGAATTCAAAGATATCTACTTCCAACATTTTTCAATACACAAGAAAACCACTTCATATGCCAAATTGAGATTGAAATGTTTGGACTGGTACACACAATGTGAATGTTGATGGTGCAGAGGAATTTGAAATAACTAGATTCTTTTATTAGGGAAAGAACATGTTCTAAGGGTTGTATTGTGGTGGGTATATGGTTTATTAATCCTTGGTGTTCATTAATAAATTACTTCCTAAATTAGTAACATATATGAATGTTCCTTTGATATTGGATGTCCACTTGATCAATAAATTCAAAGGCAAGGTCTTTTGGGGAAGGATAGAATTCAAAAACTTAAAGATAATCATATGATAGATGACAATAATAATTTTGATTATTAGTTTTCGTCCATATCATACCTATTTAGCTTGTATTCTTCCATCAATTATTAAGCATTAACATTGTCACTAATTAATGATGAATTTCTCCTTTTTCATATAATTGGTTGAGGGTGGGATGCACACAATTTATACATCATAATCAATATTTGATTGGATAAAGGTATGAATAGAATAATGTATACAATGTTATGGTAGGTTATCATGAAAAGAGGTATCTAAATTGGTTAAAGAAACTTGTTTTAATCAAGTTTGATTCTTATGTAGATGAAAATTGATTTAGCATATGGTATAAAAGATAAAAAGGAAAGCATATTCCCCCATACTTTTAGTTAATTTCCACTATACTAATGTATGTGGTCTACTTTTTCTTAAAATATTCACATGTGTAAATATGTTTATTAATTGAAAATGTATTTTTATGTGTTGGGCATATTGTAGTTCAAACACCACTATGTTATTTTGTCCAATAGCTATAAATTTCGCATCAATAATTTGAATGAAAAGAAGAAACCTCTTATTGTGGAATAACTATATAGTGTTTCAAGTCACTAATATTTCCTCTAAAGTGAAAAGCATCCAAGGTATCTAAAAATAGATGATATGGACATTTGGAAGATATACTTGAGTGTGAATTTAAATGCCTTAAATTCATCATATTTCAAGGAAAATTGTAGAAGTTACAAATGAATGAATGTGATCCTAAAAGAAAAACTATTAAGCATGATAATGAGTTTTCCATGGTTAATGCAAGGATAGTTGAGTTGAGAACATAGGCATACGTTGTTCCATGCCAATGTGAGTAGGTATTTTATTCAGAGGATCTAGCTAGAGTGTGTTATAGACATATTTGGGCACTGCAACCCCAATCACATATGTCCATAAACCAAGGGCTTCTGATTCTCTAAAAGTGTTGTTTCATGCCGTAAAGGAACAAGGTCAGCTGATTACATCATCTCCCAGAAGTTTTCCACAGAAAACTGCTCAAAACTGGTCAAAACTGGACCATACAGACTGCTGAATGCTAAGCGTGCGATGCATCTCACCTGCTCAGTGCAAAAAGTGCGATGCATACTAGAAAGCCCTTCTGTAGGGTGCGATGGGCGAGAGTAGACAAATGTCAGAGACAGTTTGCGAGGTGGATGATCATGGAATCTTCTAGAAACTTCTCCTGTGTCACTTGCCTCTCTGAATTCACCCAGGGATGAGTAAGAGATCATCGATCTCCAAGTGGAATCAAGAACTATCAGAGAGAGGACAATAATCAAAATCCCAGAAGTTGACTCACCCCCCTACAATCATCTATATATGGATCCCTCATCCCAGAGATCGAGAGGCTGGAATCTTGTATCCCTTAAGGAAGTGTTGTTGGTTTCTTGGTGGAATATCATAGTGCTGGGTCATCTAAGCTTTTCATGAGGTGAAGAAGGGCTTTCATGCTGGGAGGATGATGTTGGATCAGATCAATGGGTTGTAATCCTCTCTTCTAATCTTTATATCAATAAAGCTATTCAAGTTTTCCTCCACATTCTTGTATGTCTGATAATATATGCATTTGTGTGGTCAATATATATTTGGTCCTATATTGTTTATGATTGTAGATCTCTGCACTTTGAAGGTATTATGCTGCTTTGACTTTACAGGTACTCTTTGAAGCAGAGTAATCAAGGGAGGAGCGGCAAAGATCCATCAAAGGGGAGAAGGAACAAGCAAGGAACCAAGTGAAAGATTGAGGTTGGTATTCTTTGCTCTTCTCCTATATACTTCTCGTAAAGGAAAACGAAAGTAACTTTAATCTGTTTGTTTCTAAGATAGCTATCCATCTTAGTGGGACTAGCAGCTCTGCATAGACACTGGATTTCCCAAAAACAGAGTGGTTTGGTCATATATTGTTAGATATGATCAAGGAG
Organism: Pinus taeda; assembly: GCA_000404065.3. Classification (NCBI taxonomy): domain Eukaryota; kingdom Viridiplantae; phylum Streptophyta; class Pinopsida; order Pinales; family Pinaceae; genus Pinus; species Pinus taeda. Next base: position 22,103 of record APFE030776224.1, read on the forward strand.
GAAAGCCTATAAAGTATAAAGAACCATAAGAATATTGTATTAATGAAGAAGGGATGCAAAGCTCAAGTAGCTAGATGTGTTGGATAAAGAAGTATAAGTTCTAGAGCTAACTAGAGATAACAATGTTATCAATGATGATATCAAAAACAGAATTGTTGAAAATGATATTGATGATGATGTTTCTATGTTCAATCCTTTCAACATCGATTCTAGGATTGATGATGTATATGTGTAGTTAGATGAAGAAGAAGAAGTATAATGAATTATTAAACTGTAGGAGCTATCATTTAGTAGCCATAATATTTTTTATCTAGATGTTTCTTCCACTTTTTAGACCAAAGAGACAAAGAGATCAATTCAAATTACGAGACTTAGAGAACAAATGAGTGTGAGTTATTTCCAATCTTGCATTCGAGGGAATGGTTTAGTAAAAGATAAATAACATCATTTCATCACCGTGACATCAAAAGCGGGAGCAACTAAAACCACTCGCCAAACATTTGCCTATGCTTCGCTTTTGGAGCCTTCCTTACTATCCACAACAGCGCATCTCACACTGATTGAAGTATTAATGCTTCGATTGAGACTTATATTTAATTTTTGCTTGTGTTTGTTAACTTAGCTAATTCTTCTAAGTCACAAGTTGATCTCCCAACTTGGTCTCACAACGGCTCTGGGCTTGCCTCCAGAAACTGCGGAATCCTTGAGGGCAAACAACCTTGATGATGGGAGGTGCAGAGTTCCAACTGCTAGTGAGCCTTGAGCTCATAAAATATACAGTCATGAAGGGTAGCCCAACATTGACCCCAAAAATTATGCAACCTTCATTGAGCTCAGAAACTGTGCAGTGCACTGAGCTAGAAAATTGCCTAGTTCCCATAACTGTGCAGTCTTCCAAGATAGTGTGCATGCAAGGTTTCCCGAAAAAAAGAAAAAAAATAAGAAAAAAACATCCCTAAAAAATAGGGATCTATTTTTAGTATCCCTAGGGAGGCACTTGCCCTATTTTTAGAAATTTACACTAGTGTTTCATTTTCCTTGATTTTAGGCATATGCGTCATAAACCCTAATTTTTCAAATCTATTTAATCGATGCTTCTAGAGCTCATTTACACATTCAGTCTTAGAGCTCTAACATTCCCAAGGAGATCAAGGAACCTTCAGTACAATCTTCGACGCTTTTCCAGGTGAGTTTTTCTTTTGTCTTCTTTTGTCGATTTTTTTGTTGCTTTTTATTATTTTGCTTGTGTAAGTATTGTTTCACTTGTTTCCCTTCATGGTTGTTCAAGTTTTAACTTGTAGAAGTGTTGTTTTAAGTTTTAGATTTCCTTTCCTAAGTGTCGCATTAGTTTTCCTATTGTTGCACCAATGGTCATCATTACGGTTACCCTCCTCACATACTTTGTTTCCCTTTTGTTTGATTAATTGTTGCACTTGATTCACATGAATTTATCTACACTTAGTCATATATGCACTCATCTTCACACTATCTCTCAGATCTTCTTCTTTTCACACTTCCCTTGGGCATATCTGAGTTTCCCTTAGCTAGTTTTCACTTTGCAAAGTTGGCATTGCGGAGTTGTGAGGCTCAAGCCACAAGCTTTGCCTCTGGAATTACGCAATGTGCACTCCAAGTTGGATCCAACTACGCACTGCATAGTTCTAGGAGCTAGACTGTCAGCTTGGCCACTGAGACTACACAATGTGCAGTCTCTCCTAGGCCTCTCCCTAGGACAAATTGTGCATTGCACAATTTCAATTATCAAGCTTCCACCCTGGTTGTTGAGACTACGCAATGCGTAGTTCCCATAGGAATCCAATCCCCCTTTTCAGGAAAAATCGTGGATTCCTCCCCATCTAGTTCCTAGTTTGTTGCTTGAACTTTCCTTGTAAGTTTTTTTGCTTTAAAAATGACATTTGCTTACGATGAGTGTCCTTTCTATCCCACAAGTACAACAGTTATTGAGAACCTCTCTAGTAGTCACTGTTACCATGGAATCTAAGAGAGTTGCATCAAAATAAACCACTAAAAGCAGTATTGGGGAAGAAGTTGAGCAAACATCAGTGGATTTGCCAGTGTATGCAAATACTTAGTTGTTTCTAGAGAAAGGATCATCACTTTCCTTTTGTGTTATTTTCATGATCTTATTTAGTTGTGGCCATTTAGGTAAGTGTGATATATATATATATATATATATATATATATATATATATATATATATATATATATATATATATATATATAATATATAATAATAATAAAATAATAATAATAATAATAATAATGTCTAACATAGAAATAATGTTTACATTTATTTTTATATATCTTGCCATTAAATTAATCCATTTCACATTTTCGTATGATTAAATCCCAATTATTAAATAGGCATATTCCTAATTTAATGACAAGCTTGATTTCTTCTTTAAAATCTTGATCATTGATAAATCTTGATTCTTTTTCATAAATTAAAAGAATGGTTGTATTTTCTTTTCATGTAATGAGATGACCGTGCATTAATGTGAATTCCACATTTCTATGTTGTTGATATGTTATAAAATCCATGTACTTGGACAATAAGAAAAATGGATAAATGTAAAATCCATGTAAGAAAATTGGATAAATTTTAAACCTTTATCAAAGTAAGAGTTAAATCTTAGAGCGATAAACTCTCAAGAATTAGAATTTTTTTAGCTCATAAGATAACCCCAAATAGTTTTGGGACCCACTCAGATGGATAGAGCTTTGAAATAGATTTGTAATGGTATATGGTTGTTCCAAAATGGCCTCCTAGATCACAAGTTATTTCCAGTCAAAGTTTAGTACCCCAAAGGTCAAAGTTGTAGAGTTAAATTTGTGAAGGACCCTTTAGAGCAAGTTAGTTTTGTGACATTGCCAAATGTAGTGGAGTAGTTTGGCAAAGCGGCTATCCAAAATGTCTAGTCAATGTAGAAGAAAACAATGCAAGAAAAAGAAGTTTGATTGGTGAATGGTGGAGAACCCATAACACTTTAGCTCAACAGAGGTATCCCAAAAGGAATTAAAATTGAGTGCAGAAGGGAACCCCATGCTGACATTAGGCTACGTGGATGTGGTAGAATGGTAGCATTGGACCAATAGAGAGGCATTCAGTCTAGTGTGGCAGAGCACAACAATGTAAAGAACCAGTGATTGGGGAGTCTAGCTAACATGGATGTTGATAATGTAAAAGCTTGAATCTCGTGGTTTTTGCTAGTAAAATTTAATAAAGAAATTGCTAGTAAAATTTAATAAAGAAAAGGTCTGGACTTATTTCTCTCTCCTCACCAGAAGAAACATGGAGAAAGGTGATTGGCTCATGGATGGATAGGTGGATGATGACATCACCGTGATGTATACACATGGAGGACACATGGCATGCATTTTCAACATTTTTAGTCTGCCAAAGAGGAAGAATCTGAGTGACACATGTCACCACGTGGCATCGGTGATGTAAGCATGATGTCATCCCAGACTAGAAACCTCGGAAGATTTATAAGGTGAATAGGGAGGTACCTTTAGGATGACTATGCACTAGGAAGATGTGGCAGTTGTAAGAGACAACTCATCCCAACATGCATTTGATTGGTGCATAGGTACAAACAAGTGTCCCATCATGACAAATCATCCTAGAGGCATTGCCCAAAAGGAAATAGAAGGTGCAATAGAGGACACCCTACGGGTTGAAAAAGCTCTGGGAAATGACAACGCACAGAGCAGAGCCAATGGCCAATGGAAAAGGCACAATGATGGACCCACATGACACGTGATCCCAGAGGGAAAACCAAGGGCTAAAGTTTATCGCCAAAACTTGGTTTGGTATGATGGTGAAGGCCAAAGACGAAAGGTAATTCTAAAATAAAATATGCCCTTAGGTCTTAATGTGAAATGGGCCCAACAAATTTGTATGTAGAGTGTTAAGAACTTTTAGCCTATGTTGAAGGCTTAAGTATGGACAGTTCCACATCACAATTTTTGGTGTTATAAACCATATTTGGATGAATGAGTCAAACATCTTGGAATGTGAAGTTTACGCCAAATATAGTAGTGCAACACTAAAACTAAAATAAAGGTATGAGGAATTTGACATCAATAGTTGGAGGAAAAAACATTAAGAGACTGATTTAGTTGAATAGCTAAATTTGGTGATGCACGAGATTTAGAAATTCTTAGCTAGATATTTTAACTTACTAGAAAGGAGGAAAACAACATTTTTGCTTAGTTTCACTTGTAGAAACAGGCATGTAGTGTTAGATGTCTTCAAGAGCACATTCAAAAGACTTCATTGAGTAGGATAAAGGAAAAAATAAAATATTCATTTAAGAAAAGACTTGAAGAACTCGAGCAACCAAAAAAAGAAGAAGAATAAAAAAGGTAGGTGAAAGGTTGTTGGTGGAATAATGAAATTGTTGTTGGTGTGTATGGTGAATTGATCAATAATCAAAGGTTTTTGAAGGTGTTTGTATGGTGGTTTTGGTGAGTGATTGAGGAGTCAAATTTATTTGTTTATGTATGGAAGAGACCTCCATCGTTTGAGTATGAAAATTGCAAGAAAAATAAATCATTGTGGTTATGCAAGTAATAGTTTGAACATCAAGGGTTATAGCTTGTTCTAGTGTTTTTGGTAAATACTTAGGGGTCAAAGCTCCTTTCAATGGTATCTAATAAACTTAGGGGTTGCAACTCCTTTTAGTTGTAGATGATAAATCATGGAATAGAAGCTTCTTTCTGGTTGTAGCCAGAGAAGTTTGTAACATCAAGTAGGAGCTTTCTTTGTGGAGAGATTGAAGATTAATTTTGAAGAATTCACGTGTTCTCGTTGTGTTATTCATGTTGTTTCTTGTCAAACTCATATGAGTTAATTGCTATAAATTTAAGTGGTGTCCCAGTGTCATTGTAAGTAAAATAAAGTTTTAACAAATATAACATAATGTCGACTCAATTAAAAAAGTAACAAATAATAAAAAGTAATACAAATAATAAAGAGAATTTACTCAATTTGTTATATTGTAATTTTGTTTTTATTAATAAAATTTCAAACAATTTTAAATCACATTAAAATAAACTTAAATCATAATGATTCATATTTGCAGTCATGATATTTTAGAAGATATAATTAACAAGCATAGATCCATCTGAATTTAGGGTCTACCAAGAGTCAAGAGGAATCAAATTCCTCAACATGCAAACTAGTTTTTGAGTTCTTTTGAGTGCAAAACTTAAGGAAAAGTTTGCATCTCAAGAGATTTTATTCCCCTTTTGACTTGGTATATCTAGACTTAACATGGATTCATGGTGGTTATTACTAATATTATTTATATTTTTAAAAAATTTCACATCTCTATATATAGAAATATCCTTATTTTTAATTTGATCAAAATCTTGATAATAGATATAATTACATATATATGTGACATTCTTCTTTAACATGTTTAACATTTTTTTTTTTAATGTAATATGAATTTTTATATATATAACTTTATTGTAAATATTGAGGTTTTGTTATGCTTATGAATTAAATTTAAATATGAATCATTATTTTAAATTATACTACTATTTATATTTATATTTAACATTTGAAATATTAGAAATATTTTTATTTAATTATACCAAATATTAATTAAATTTATTAAGATATTTTATATATTTATTAATTATTTGTTCTCTAAATATAAAAATATAAATCATTATTATTAAATTTATTTTAATGTGACACATATTATGTTTTTTTCCCAAAAGAAAATTGTGTTGTAATTTATGAATAAAATAAAATTCTAATATAACAAATTGAATTGAAACAATTTATTAGTTTTTAAATTTAATGCTTCATTTTATCAACAGTGCAACATGCCTCCATATTAAGGCAACATTCAAATGTCTACATCCTCCTCATACTGAGTTGTAGAGTGGTCCTCGGCTTAATGAAGAACCTTACACATTATACGATGGATGGCTTCAACGGTATGAAGTGGATTAAAAACTAATGCTATCATGAGAAGTATTAGGGCCAATAATTGAATTTGAAAACGAGTCTTATCAATACATATAAGGTTCAAATCTAGAGTAGAATATAATTTTTAAGAAAATATGTATAACCTTGGGATATTGATATTAGTCACTCATAAAATATGATGTAGAATATTATAAGGACTTTTATATGATGTGAATATTAACAAATTTAGTGGATCAATGCTATAGATATTATAACACATGAATATAAATTACTTAAGTTACTTAGTAATACTAAGGTTGTTACACCATCAAACCACCTACTCTTAGAGATGGAGGCATAAATGAGTGGCGAGAGTTTGAAAGTCTAAGTGTGTATTCAACAGAAGGGTGAGTGATGTACCACCATCTCCACACCACCCACCCTTTAAGGGATGGAGGTGAGGATGGTTCATGGGGATTTGTACATGTCTGAATATGTGTACTCAACAAAAGAGTGGGTTGTGTGTATTCACACTTCAAATCCCCTATCACCCACCCTCTCAACAGTGGAGGAAAGGGTGGATATTGGGAAGCTAAGGTATTTACACTTACCTCACATACACACACACATATATATAGAAGGCCCACACCCTCTCCAACGAAGGGTGAAGGTTAGAGGTATATGTTTCTGTAGAGGGTAGATGATGATGTTTGGAGGTGGCCTATATAGCCAATGAATATATGCACACCTTCCACACGTATACTCATCATGCATAACTCCAATCCTAAAGCAAAGATTGTCCATGGGGATTTGAAAGTGCACATGTGTATACCTGATGAATAAATGATAGGTTTGTAGCTTCATGTTCCGGATTTTCCACAGTTTCCAGTTCAGTCTGTCGACGTTTCGAACCCCAACGGGGGTCCATCTTCAGGACGCTTCTGAAGGATAGAATGAATTGAATGAAAGATGATGAGAGAGAGAGCGCTAGGAACTTGTATATAAATACACAAAGGAACCCTAAAATGACAGCCGACATCATTCTTTATTAATTCAAGATTTTTAATTATAATTGCCTAATATTCAATTTCATTTTATTTTATTTTATTTTTCAGATTAATTAATCAATTAATTAACATAATTAATTGATATAATTGATAAAATATTTAATTAAAATGTTTAAAAATTAAAAATCAGCAATTACTTAGTTTAAGGAGATATTTAAAAATCATTTTAATTTGATTTAATTGTTATTTTATTTTATTTTGATATTAGATTAATGAAATTATATTACTTTTACTTTATTAGAATAAACTACCCCTTATTTATTAAACCTAATTCCCTTATCATATTTTATTTATATTTTTATAATAGTTAAAATTTTTAAAA
>APFE030776224.1:47927-104655 GCA_000404065.3 Pinus taeda
AAGGTCATTGATGAGTGTAGCCAAGGATCTATCATCGCCGTATTTGGTAAGAAATTGTTCCTGAAAGATATTCCAACTAGTGATGGATCCAGAGGGCAAGGAAAAATACCAAGACCTTGCTGATCCTTGTAATGTGTAGGCGAACAATCTAACTACAACATCTTCTTTTGTTACTCCCTTCAAATTAACTGACAACATGAAATTATTTATGTGTTCCTCAGCTAATGTTCTAGCATCTGGATTGAACTTTGGTAACCATTTCTCAGGATAATCGGGTAACGGATGTAAAGGCGCAGGCATACTGACTGCACCAGGACTTCTCCATGGTGTTTGAGCCATTTTGGGAGTACCAACGATTGCCTGTGGTGTTCCAGGTGATTGGGGAGGAGGTGGAAATGAAGACTGAAAGGATTGTGATGTTGGAGGTGAAGTCCCTTGGTGAAAAATAATATGTAATGGTGAAGTGGGTGTTTGACTTCGCACTGGTGATGATGAGATGGAAGATGATGGAGAAAAGGTTTCACTACCAGAACCTTCAGTGTTCTTTTTAATCCTTTTCCTTTTGGGTAAAGGCAACTGAGGTGGTTCAATGCCGAGTTTTTCGCTTTGAAGTCTGGTAAGATGATGAGGTAAGCGGAATTGCGAAGTCTGACTGCCTTGTGATACTTCAGATATAGGAGGTGAAATCAAGAAGCCTTGAAGTTTCTAGATGATAGACTGAACTTCAGGGGAGTCCAGGCTTAAACTTTCTGAAGTATAATGAGGTTGAGCAGTAGTAGTTGATCCTTCCTCTTCTCAACTGGATACTGATATTTCAGAGTGCAAACGAGAGGTCCGAGGAGAGGTGGAGGATGATTTTACTCTCTGAATGGTCTGTAGGTTTTGACTTACTCACCATTCATAGTGGATGGCCCTCCTTCTAGCGCCAAAAATGTTGATGCCCCGAAAATCATTGTATCAACATTTGGGGATAACTACCCGGTCCGAACCTTAATACAACTCCTTTTCCATATGGTATGGTGGCTCCGACTCGATATAATGGGACCAGTTTCCCAATAATGAATAAAAGGGGTGGATGAACAGTTGGTTATCTAATCTAATGATAGGCGAATAACTTAATCTATCAGCAAAAATAAAAGAACTACTGCTAATCCCGGGAACTATTATTCTTTGGAAATGTAGCATTTGATTATATTTGTCTATTGACAGGCATATAGATGACTCTATCAAATAAAGATAGATATTTATTCATTCAAAGATTACTTTATTTAAATAGTTAAACAAAGTGATTAACACAATATTGCTACACTTATCATTTATATCATCGATACATACATGATTAGAAGAAAAGAACACTGTAAACATCTGATAGTGGAAGGAATAAAGAATGATGTTAAAACACATATACATATATCCGATAATAGAAAAAGCGATCAAATGACAATTCATATAAAAAGAATGAGTTCAGACATAGATAATAGTACCATATGAGCTGCTTATCACTACCAATATCAATCACTATTTGAAATTCTTCTTCCAATGCAAAAATACTTTCAAACAAAGACAGTAGTGCACATTTGCATAAAACCTTCTTTGTCAAAATCAGAATGATTGGTCCAGTTTTATAAGAGAATATCCCTGAAGTACAATATTGCAACTTCAGGTTTTAAGTTATATACAAAACTTTACGACCCTTTCTAAATACATGAAAGGGTCTATAAATACTAAATTAAACTAACTACCTATGAAACTGAAATCCTACTTAATTGGTATCAATTGATTTTGAATATCTCCTTCACAGCAATATGGCAGTCGGCAGCATGAATCATCATTCAGGCTGTTTGCCTTTAAACCTGAGCTGACATATCGCAAGCATTAGCTCCACTTCGGGTGGTCTGTTGAGGCGAGAATTGAGTTGGGCGGAATAGGTGGCATCCTGAATATCGGGAATGATATACCCGATTGCATCTGTAAGGAATTTGAGGGCGGCTCTCTGGTTGTGTGGTTTGACTAAAAAGAACCAATAGGTGTCCCATGTCAAACTGTTAATTCCTGTGATTAATCTTCCATTTTTCTCTAGTTCCGGATAACATGACTGCTCCAATGTCTTAGCTGCTGTCAATTTACCTGGAGTACATTGAGAGATCATGTTAGACAAGTAAAGAGTATTATTAACCAATTCAACCAAATTACTAGTGGTTGATTTGCATCTTGAAATTTCTCTCTCTGCTTTCATTAACTGGGATTGCCATTCTATAAATAATATCTCTTTATGCGATTCTAAAATCTTTGGTAAATTAGCCGCCTGTCCCTGATTGGTATCTTGCCATTCAAGAAAATTGGTTAATGTTTCATCGGCTTGATCCAAGTCTGTTATAGCTTTTTCCGATTTCTCACTTATTGATGTCGTTAAATCGCATAATGGTTCCGCCTGGGCGATTTGTTGACATAAAAGCTTTATCTGAGTTATCAATGTCTTGTTTATCTGTAATGCCTCTACTCTGAATTCATCTATCTGTGGAAGTTTCTTTGTTTTCTCTAGCTGGGCTGATAGTTGAGCAATCTGCTCATCTTTTGACTTCAGCATTTGTTCATTAGCTGCTTCTAGTTGTGCCAATGCCTCAGACAGCTCTTTCTGCTTTTGAACTGCGCTGTCATCAATCCTCTGTTTCTCTTCCTGCAATTGTTTAGTCAATTGATTATTTATTTGTTGTTGTATTACCAGTTGCCATTCTTCCTGCTCCACCTTTTGCTGTGCTTCTGATAGTTGCGCTTGCAGTGAAAAGATCCCCTGGTCTTTTGTTTTCAACAAAATGTTTATCTCTGATGCCTTGTGTATTGTTGCTGCCGAATATGCTCCAACATATTGTGATAGTTTTGTTAGATCATCAGAGGGGTCAAATTCCTCTTTCCAAAGCACATTGCTCATCACTGTTTGTTCTGCGAATAGGGAAGGTTGATCAGTCCTTTTCCTCTTCCTCTGTCGTTTTACCACAACTTTGTGTCTTTGACTATAGGAGATATCTAAGGGAGGAATTTCTTCTATTTGCAAAATAACCTGATCGGAAGGATCCTTTGGGATTATCTCTACTTCTTTCGAACTGGGTAGGATGTTGGTTTCACCTGGAACCTGTCTTGAAGTTGTCTCCTGTGTATCAGCCTCTTTTGACGTCTCGGCATCTTTAGACCACTCAAGATTACTGATAATTGAGTTGAATTGCTACCATTCCTGGAGCAATTTCGGGTCAATTTGAGTATTTACATTCACATTTATGCTGCTCTGTTCCTTCTCTTTCATTTGGGTTTCCTCTTGTCTTTTCATATGCACTTCTTCCTGTTCCTTTGATGTAATAGGAGGTTCCTTAGTAAGTCGTTGTTCAGGCTCACTTGATTCTGTTGTTGGAGTTGTTGCTAATAGATCTAGACGCAGAGTTTGCAACCTCTATTCTCTAAGTCTATTGAATTCAACTAATTTGTCATCTTTGTATTCAATTCCAGCCAGCGATTTAACTTGGAACATTGACTCGGTTGATGAGAATAGGTCATGAAACTTATCTTCTTTATGTTCAAACTTGGTAAATTTGGCCTATTCAAGTGCATTATAGGCGACTTTGCGTGGATCAAATCGCCTACTAGGGAGAGTTGCTAGAGTTAATGACTTTATTTTTCAGATTCTTTCTCTGCATGTTTGAAATCATGTAAAGTGTAGATACCACATCTCAGGGGAAAAGAGGGCCAGACCTGCTTCTTATTTTTCTTTAGAGTTTGTGTAACTCCTTCCGAGATAATCTCATAGGCTATCTGTGGGGTCGTTAATATGCCATGATTATTGTCACTTGTGAATGTTTATTCCACCCATTTCCACCATTCTTCATCATGTCATTTATTATAATTTATCATTTAAATCCATTTTATAAATGATTTATGCTCTCATGGATGAATATTATTTATTCTCCTTTATTTCTAATAAATTGATTATTATGCATTATTTTACCATTGATAGTTCTAATAAGTTGGTTGTAACCTTATTTACCATTTTTAACCTCCAAAGTAACTTCCAGATTGAAGATTTGATTTTTAAATCAGCCAACTCAGAAATTCGCTGGTTTAAGGAGTGACAGTTTTGTGGTTAATATTCTGAGCAAATGAAGACGAATTTTGAAAATTCGGAACATGGGTTTTGTCCAGAACGGGCCCAATTATCTTTTTAAAGAACAGTTTTCCCAAATTCAGCCTGTACAGGGAGAAACGCAGGGTTCTTTGAGCACGATTTTCTGAGATTTGCTGTTGCGGCCGCCCTCCAAATCTTAACTGCAAAGCCAAATACGCCTTGTTCTTGTTGATCAAATGGTTAGAATCAATCCAATTTTGTAAAACAAATCATGATTGTAATTATCTATGCTCTGATCTTTCTCTATTTAATGAAACCAAAGATCAGAGGATGGGGGGATGGAGAACGACTGTTTTTATAATTCTAAGTTTCAGAACCAACTTTGATCATGGAGTCTTGTTGAGATCTGATTTTGTATACTTTTGTTAATGCAATCAATATAAAGGATTTGGTGTTCAATTTGTCCCTGTATCTGAAGTAAGTTACAGCGGTGCCATTGGAAGCTACGGGCCCGGCTCCAACAGACACTTGCCGTTGTATTGTTATACGGTAAATTGTGTTTGGTTTGCTTATTTCTATTGTTTTAGCAATCTGATATATCTTTCATATGATAGACTATGCTTTATACTTAATATCTGAATCTGAATAAGTTCTTTAACTCATGTCTCTGTATTACGCAAAGTGAATCTATTTGAATTGCATCTATTTCCATAGCAAGATATTTGTATAAATGTTATCATCATTGGATTCATATAAAATCGAGGCTTGAAGACAATATTACTTTGTTCAGAAACGTAATCATATCATTCGTTATTCTCAAATTGCTATAGTAGTATAGAACATGTACATACGGATGATGATTTGCTGTTCCATTTGATTAAACTGTCTACTTGTACAAAAGATTGCTCTTTCTTTGTATGTAAGTTGATGCCAAGAATGGAGAGTGTTGAACTCGCGAGATTTAGTTTCTTTCTTGCTGTTTCATTTTACTGCTGTCCATTTCATTTCATGCTGCTTTTTGTCATTTCCTTTTTACTTACATTCATTGGTTTGGTGTGGGAGGAGGATCAAGGCTGTCGTGAGACACAGCAGACGCTATTATGCTCCCAGATCCATGATCCATACTCTAATTTCCTTTCCATCAATTTCTAGAGAAATGAGTTATTGCTACTATATCCTCGATTGATGGTTGTTTGAATGGATGATTTAGTTTAGAACATTTCAGTTTCTTGCTATTTCAATTAGATTTCTTTTTCAAACATTCATTTACTTTTGGGTTTTAAGCACTATACTGCAAAACATTACTCTTGAGTAAATAGCCGCCTCAAGCTGAGTACACTCTTGAAATAAAAAGTCGTCCCTGGGTTGATAATTAATGTGAAGTTAATTAGGGGTTTAAAAGACACCTTTTTATCGCTCCACACTATCTCCCTAGCCAACAGTTTATCAGGTATGTACAAAGGAAGAACGTGAGGTTTGGCTTGACTGCCGAAAATTCTTATATAAGTAAATTTTTCCTCTCCGAACCAACTTCCTATTGATGTCAAATCAATCCCTGCTTGGTAGGAAATCTTAGCGGCAGGTTTATTATAGATAGAATAATGAATGGGTAACATAAAGCTGTTGTAGATTTGGTATAAATGGTGCTTGTAGTAAGTTTTCCACAACTTCTGATGGTATATGTGAATGGGCGTGGGGTCTTGCGAAGTCCACCTCCATCTGAGCACAGGAAATTCAGATTTAAAACATAGGATGTATAGTATATAAGCACTGTAGTAGAAGGGGGAAATAAGCCTTTCAGTGACGCAGGATTTGGTTCTGAAATCAAGAACTACAGTTGCTAGCTTATCAGACAGTATAGTTGCCCAATCCATTATTTCACCATTACATGCCTCTTCCATCAAGGGAACCATTTCTATAGTCAAATTAGCGGAATCGTGCAACCCCCACAACCTACACATCATTATCCCAGCATAACAATAAGGAGAGCATAGAGAATCAACCGAGTACTTAACCGAAGATTCATGCTTGTGTTTTGTCGGATTTTGCCTCCATTCCCGAATGGGTTCGGATTCAATTTTGTTCTCATCTCGGAATTTCTCCAGAAATGCCGTGTTGTACTTCTTCTTTGGCATAGGCAAATGATACATTTGCCTCAAATCATCAGATTGAAATGAACCGAATATTCTCCCATCTCTGGTGCTGAAGGTTCTGTCTGTGATTGGGATTTCCTCAATTTCCCATCCCACTACATCTGTATATGGGAGAATTTGTTCCTGAGCTGCTATCCGATGAAGGAAAGAGTCGGCTAAGTCGTTTAGAGTAGCAACAGATTTTCGAGTGCTATCTGCTGAGACTCGTACTGCTGTCATCTCTGGTTCTTCAGCTTCAATCAAATTATAGGTACTTTGCCAAGTAGTTTTGTCGAGTCCTAGACATGTAGTATTTGATACCAATCCTTTCTTTTTAGTTCCTGGATCAGCGATGAGTTGTCCTGTGGCTGGCGAAGCGGAAGCGATTATAGTTTTCTTAGACTTCTTCCCCATTCTGCTTGAATTCGTTACTTTGGAAGAGTTCTGCACAGGAGTGCAAATGAACGTAATACAGAAAATTGATAGCGCAAACTGAATATGAGCGAGATATATTGATCAATGCATGATGAATGATTAACTTAAAGTGGCCATGGATACAATCTGTGAAAAGATTTTTAGGCTTACTGTTTCATTAAATGGCCATTAAAACCTGTCAATCCTTTAAATGCCGATCATATCGATTATTGGCCGAATGATTTGTTTAAGCGTGCCTTGGATGTTTTGGTGGTTGAGCATAGATGAGTGACTATTTGGAAGATAAGGATTTTAATATGAATTAATCGTAATAACTCTGCTTTAAGATTTCTTTGAAATTCGCGCTTTTGGCTTTATCGCAATCCGGCGTCGGGGAAATCTTAAATCGTTACATTCGTTCCATTTGGAATCTCCGATCGCCGATAGCGATATCGCATCGCATCGGGAGTATTAATTGGGCACTTTTGAAAAGCATGCATGGTAAATCCCCGATCGCCGATAGCGATATCACATCACATCGGAGCGAAAGGAATTTTATTATGCCAACTTATTATTGCCGATATCCGATAGCCTATTGCGAGTTGCCGCGTTGGAGAAAACCAATGGGTCTTTAAGTTATGCCTCCTTTGTCATTGCGATATGCGATCTTGCGATCGCTTTATCGCAATGATAAAAGATTAATCATTTATATATATAAGACCTTTAATTGGTTTATCAAAAAGATTTTGTAATGTTTTTATTTTGTTTTCAGACCTTGTTTTTATTTTGTTTTCAGACCTTTTTCAGTAACACTAAGTTGATACCAATTAAAATAAAAAAGGGACCCATTTATCATTATAGTTTTGAGAATAATAATGATATGAAATGGGGGGTTGTTGTAGAGCGCAACAGTATTTTAATAGAAGAGGAAAATAAATGAAAAATGTATTCTCCATTTTTAATTTCTATAGAAAAAAATGACTTAATACAAAAGGATTGAATGCATGACCTCTCAAAAAAAAAGGTTCCTTAACAACAAGGACTATACCAATTCAAGTAACCATCAAGGTTGTTAGTCATGGACTCATCTTGTGATTCCATCAAAATAATATTGATGCAAACCATAATAAATGAAGCAAATGCCAATTTGTAACACCCGTCCATTGTATGTAACACTCTATTGACCTAAGTTAAGAAAATCTAGGTTTGATATGTAACAATGAAAGTAAATGTTTTATTATTAAATAAAATAATTTAATCACTTGGAAAAGCGAGACACCAAGACATGATATTCTTGCCAAATCTCATTGGTGAATGAGAATGGATAATTCTTTCATGACAAGATATCTAGATCCAAATCTAGATAGGCTTAATGGATTTGGAGATAAATATCCATTAAGCTAATTAGATGGAATAAGATGGTAAGTTAAGAAAAAACATAAAGGCCTTGTGGGTGATAAAGGCAAGATTTTATGAGGGAAACCCTCACGGGAGATAAATGCATTTTTTGGGAAAATCCTAGGAAAATTGATAAAAAGAATCCATAAAAGTGGGACGCCGCTAATGGAAACCATATCATGAAAGAGGGTATTAAATACCCATTGAAGCGATCAACATGAGGTAGTTGATCCATGACAAGAAGTCTCAGCTCGGGGGTGAATTGGAAGAATTAGTTCTAGGTTGGGTGGCGGTGCTTGATTCTCCAAGTGACATAGTTTTCAACTGCTCTTGTCTAAATCACTTGCATGGGATGTATTGTATGTTTACTCCTTACTTTTTATGTTGTTGAATCTCTCAACATATGTGCATTGTTGTATGGGTTACCTTTATTTGTGAGGATGATTAAATACTTATGCATGTTGAATCCTAGTGTAGCTTTGGTGATGGGAGCATAGTAGGTAATTATTAATATTGGTTAAGGATCTATAGAACACATGTGACTAATGGCATAATCTTCATGTGACCACTAGGCATGAGTAGAATTGGTTGTGTTAACTTTGTTCAGAGATGATTATATACGGATGCATGGGATAACTATTGAATCTAAATTTAATCAAGATTAAATTTAGTGAAGGAACATGTGATGTGGTTATTAATATAGTATCAAGGAGGTATGTGCCAATAGTATGTGTTTTTTTTAAGAGTTGCCGAGGGGGTATGTGGCAAATGGTATCAGAGCATTTAAGTTCAAACATTGTGTTCTAAGGGCCAACCCACCTTTGTATGGTATGAATGAATTGTAGGTCCTTAAATAGGTCCTAAATGAATAAAAGAGATTTCACTGAAGGGTTTGGTCATAAAATATATTCCGATGAGTTCTAGAGTAATGCCCTAAGGCAATAGAATCCATATAGAATAAGACTAGGAGTACCTTGAAATCGAAGGTACTTTTGAACTGATGGTTTCTTTAAAATTTGTAACATTCTTTAGGATTTGTAATTATGTATTTAAGCTTTGCAAATTGCATAATCGGTGACTCACGTTATCTATGTTGCATGTTATGCATCATGGTTTGAATTGCATCTACTGAGGCTCGTGTTAGCTATGTTCACTATGATTAGTATTGCATAAGATATATGTTAGTACTACCTTTGACTTGGACAATAGGACTATATGGCAATACTAGATACAATGTATTTATGACAAAGCATGGTAAGTGGCAGTTTACCCATTGAATATGAAGTGGTGGTTTATATGGAATGTATTAATGTTTGTTTTGGTCATAAAATGAATGAAATCAAAATGCTTAATCTCACTATGTTAAATGCCTCCAGATATAATGTCTGCATCTCAAAGATGAAGTGTTTATGTGAAACATAGTAAATAAAATCTAATAATTTGAACGTGAAAGTCCACAATGTTGATTGAGTACAACTACTCTCTCTTTATATATATATAGTTAGAATACATATTTGAATGACCATTGTAGTGAATTTTAGAACAAATTATTGTATGCATGGAGCACTAAACAATAGTGTAGCTTAAGACAATAATTAAAATGTTTAATCAAGTATGGTGATTGGAGTGTTCCACAAAAACCATATGTACTATGTTATATAGATATGATATTATTATATCAAAGGCATCACCAAGTAATGTTACAAAACCTCTTTATCAAGGTTCATCCCGTACTATTAAAAGAAGAATGTTCTAACTCATAAAGCACTTACGACTCATAAACCTGACATGAAGTTATGGTGGTTTGAGCATATAAAATGAAATTGTATACGTGAAGTAATCGCCTCGTGAATTTGATTGATATTTAAAGACCATGCTAAGGATAATAAAAGCGATGTAAAGTAAATTTCTTGAAGTGTTGCAAACTACTTATGCTCCTTGCTTGGCTTGGAATGTTGAGTGTTCAATCAGACTTTGGCTGATGCGTTGGACTGATTTACGATCTGGAATATGAACCAAGGGATGATGGGAGAAACCAGAGAAGCTGGTCAAACTGTGGATGCTAGAAACCCAGTGATGGGAATAACTGAGGATGGATGAAGAGATGGTAGTGGACTTGCTCTCACTTGCTGGCTATTTTGATGTGTGTGTAGTTGGAGGTGAGGTTCGGTGCACGTAATGAAATCAATAATCTTTATGAGTTCAGTGAAAACGTATTATTTAAATCCAACGCCACTTTTTCAAACTTAATGGTCAAGGAAAAGCTCCTTATCAACTGATGTTCCCTTTCAATACTGCTTTGCCGATTTGTTTTATCCACAGATCTAGAGTGGCAACTAATGTTACCCTCTTTGTTTGCCTTATCCGCGGAGGTGGAGGTATCCGAATGCTGATTATGTTTCCACCAAAGAATTTGGTGGATAATGCTTATCCAATATAAGTTGGATAGTGTTTATCACTAACTACACTTGGACAAGTCGAAGTGAGAAAGGATCGGTGTCTATTTGATCAATTATAATCCTTGTATTTAATACACCATACCTCTTCCTTGGTTCTAAGATTATGCGTCATCCTAGCTCTTTCTTGCCTACCATGTTATGTTCTTGTTGGAATTTCTCTGGTGAGTCTTTAATGGCTGTAGAGGGAGGGAATGAAATATCAAATTTGGGCGGCCAAATTGGATAAATCCCTAAAAATAATGAAGGATAATTGGCATCTTGAAGGACGAAGTAGTAGAGTGCAGGGCCTCGTCGCTAATTCATGCGACCATAGTGAGAGCGACAAGCCACCGGGAGTCCCCCATGCAGGAGAAACTCACGGAGGCCATTCTCTCTGCTTTCTTGACCTCCCAAGTTAGGGTATTTCCCTACATGGCTGAGCTGAAGAGGTGGCTAAAAAAAAACCAGAACTGGGCGGTGGCGCTCAAGTCCCTCACTAGTACTAAGTTAACTCAATTGAAGATAGAAATTGGTAATCAGCTGATAAGGGATCAAAATTGTTAGAACGTGCATTATAGGTATAACATTAGAGGGGAAAGTAAAATTCATAATGATCGAACCTACCAAATTTTCTTTCATCTCCTTGCGTGGAGTAGGTTTAAAAGGAAATTGTGACCCTCAAAGTAGAATCAAGTAAAAGCATGCAGTTGGGGTTGGCTATATCAAATACAACGTGATTATAAGAATTTTTGAATTTTAAAGAGTAAAACAACTTAAGACGTGTCTAGTGCATTAATTCCCACATTAAATGTAATAGAGTAAGTGGTAGTGGTCTTACATTGAAAAATAATAAATTTCTAGCTAGTCAAGTGATCCAGGTGGATATTAGTTGCCACCTGCCAATTCCACTTAGACCCCCATCATTGCTTCTTTCAGTTTTTCAGTTTCCTTAATTGGAGCATAGTTTACTATTTTTAGCAATTTTTCGGGTCCTAAACTTCGAAAGCCATTTTGAGGCCCTAAACAAAGTTTTTTCGGAAATCTACCGCCAACAATTATTTGTCAAAAATTGTCTCTTTTGTCGAAGTCCATAGAGAGATCTTTCCAACGAGTTATCATGCGCGATAAATGAAGATAATATGACGAAGTCACGACCCCAGGAAGTTGGCTATCCAACTCACCCCAACAGGGCCCATAAACTCTTGGTGTTACATCTCCTCGGGTTAGGGTTTTGGTTGTTTAGGGTTTTCTCTTATTGTTCAATAATAAAAATGCCCTTGAGCCTCATTGTAAGGTAGTTCAGAGGCATGTAGCCACCATATCTCTTCTTAGAGATAAGCTACCATCGCCCTAGCTGGTTTATTTCCATTTTTTTTTTGTAAGCATATTTCAATATTTTACATTAATGAAATGAAGTATTATTTCCATTGCATCTCTGTGTTTATGGTTATCTCTGTAATTTGTTGTGTTTTGGTTTAAATCCGGATCAGTGGTATTAGAGTGGTCTGCTTTTTTTCTTTGTCCTTCTTTACATGTCCCCAACGAGGTCGGGATATAAGGAGTTAGGGCTTGAACTTGTCAAACCTTTGCAAGACTAGCCTCACAAATCCCGACGGCCTCCCATGGAAAATGAAAAGAAAGACAAGGGGGTAGGAGATCTTATCAAAATCTTGCTCGAAGAAGCCCTCGAGCGACAAAGGAACGTGATGATGGACAACTTTACCCAGATCCTGGAGCAACTACCCAGGGGCTACACATCGACTTCCAACAACTACCCCGGAAATGCCACACCGTTTAAGGTACAAGTTAATTTTGAAATCCACATATTCGAGGTTCAGATAGACGCAGATGTCATCGATAAATAGTTAAATCTGCTAGAGGGTTATTTTTTTGTTCATGAATTTTCTAGTCGGGAAAAAATTATTTTCGCTCTTCTCAAAGCAGTCCCCCACGTCAAGGACTACTAGGAAACCTACTGCGAAGTAGAAGGATGAAAGTACAAGCTCACTATTTTTAGCCACACCCACTTGGAATTCATTCCGGGATGCCATCAACGAGCAATACTACCCTATTAGAAGCTATGACGATCAATACATAAAGTGGACCACACTGTAGCAGGGAAGGGACCAAGACGTGGCAAAGTTTACCAATATTTTCCATACCCTTCGTACAAAGTTGGGTATCAAGGATTTGTAGCAGCATTTGGTACTCAAATACTGCAGCTGCCTGCACAAGTACATCCAGGAAGAAATAGAATTCTTGAACATCTCCTCGCTCAGCACGACATACTGATATGTCATCAAGGTCGAGCAAAAGCTTAAACAGAAGAAGTGAGACTTTGGATTTGCGAATCCAAAGCAAGGAAAAGGTTTCCCCAAACCACTGAACAAAGGACAAGGCCAAGGCGGGGCAGCTGAACATAACCCTCCAAAGCTGCAAACAAAGAACAGTGCCGCGAAGCCGAGAAAGGACAAGGGAAAGTGGTGTGAGTTCCATAAGAGCTCCACTCACAACACAAGTGAGTGTCAGGCCAAGCAGACACTAGTCATCAAGCTAAAGGTTTCAAAATCAGATGCATGTTCTGACTCTGAGTCAGAACTGAACAAGGGGAATGAAAAAGGGATGCAGACTATTGATGTGGAGTCCAATGCCATCATTGCCACCATAAAGATCCAGGAAGAAACTAAAGATCCAGAGGAGGAGGAGTGTCTTTTTCACTCCCAGATGTGGGTAAAGGGATCCCCGCTAAAGTTCATTTTTGACAACGATAGCCAAAATAACCTCATTTCGGCAGAGGTCGTGAAGCGGCTGGGCTTACCGACCATAACACATCCACAACCATACAACATCGGGTGGCTCCACTAAGGACGAGATCTTCGCGCAAGCCAATAGTTTCACCTTCCATACAACATCAAGCCCTTCATGGATGAGGTATTGTGTGACATTGCTCCCCTTGAAGTTTGTGATGTATTATTAGGACAACCATACTTGTGGAAGCAACATGTTGTGTATGAATCAAGGCCCCGTGTTATTATTGTTACTTTGGGAAATAAGTTGTACAGGATACTGGAGGTAGCATTACCTACAACCATCTCTTTTGTTACTACAAAACAATGTAGTAAGCTCATTTCCGAAACCAGGAAATTTGTTTTCCTGATGATACACCGTCAAGGAAAGAAGAAGACGATGGCCATGACCTCCAGATAGGGCCCCTCCGCATGACAACTACAGATGGACAAGGTCGTGGATGAGTACAAGGAAATATTCACCTCCCCCGCAGGGGTTCCTCTGCATTGTTAGGTCAAGCACTCCATTGATCTGACCCAAGGTTCACCACTTCCCAATGGACCAATCTATCAGTGCTCCGTTCTGGAGAACGATGAAATCAAGAGGCAGATTCAGGAGATGTTGGAGAAAGGTCACATCAGACTGAGTTCATCACCCTGTGGGAGCCCGATCGTGTTGGTACAAAAGAAGGATGGGACTTGGAGACTCTGTATCGACTATCAAGCGCTGAACAAGATCATCGTCCATAATAGGTACCCGATCCCACAGATTGATGACCTCTTGGACCAAATGAAGGGGGCAAAATATTTCAGCAAGATCTATTTGAAGTAAGGATATCACCAGGTACCAATCGAACCCTACGATATGTGGAAGACTACCTTCAAATCCAAGGAGGAACTTTTTGAATCATTGGTTATGCCTTTCAGATTGACGAATGGTCATTCAACCTTCATGAGGCTAATGGA
Organism: Pinus taeda; assembly: GCA_000404065.3. Taxonomy (NCBI): domain Eukaryota; kingdom Viridiplantae; phylum Streptophyta; class Pinopsida; order Pinales; family Pinaceae; genus Pinus; species Pinus taeda. The sequence continues at coordinate 62,173 of APFE030776224.1, forward strand.
TGACATCTTGTGGCCATTCACCAACTCATTGTTAGTGGTATACTTGGATGACATTTTGATCTTTAGGTAGAGTTGGGAAGAGCACCTCCACCACATCCGAGAGGTTCTCTAAACACTATAGCAACACAAGTTATGTTCCAATTTGGAAAAATGCACTTTTGGCATGACCCAGGTTCAGTATCTGGGATACATTATTGATGAACACGGGGTGCATGTGGATCCAGCCAAGATCCAAGTCATACGGGATTTGCCATCTCTAACCACTCTGTCAGAGCTTTTCATCTTTCTAGGTCTTTTCAACTTCTACCGTAGGTTTGTGTTGGGATTTTCTCATATCACTTGGCCCTTGAGTCAAGTCACCAAGGGAGGAGCGAAAGAAAACTTCTTTTTGTCTGAATCTCAACTGAAGGTATTCACAGAGTTGAAAGATCACCTCTTCTCGGCACCAATGCTCGCATTACCAGAATTCCAACAACCATTTGCGGTCGAGACAGATGCCTCTGACTATGCTATTGGGGCAGTCCTTACTCAACATAGGCATCTAGTGGCATATCACAGTGAGACACTTTCAAGCATAGTTCAGAATTATCCCACTTATGACAAAGAGATGTATTCCATTATGCATGCCTGCCGAAAATGGAAGCATTACATTTTGGGGAAGGAAACGGTCATCCAGGCAGACCACCGACTCGTACAGTTCATACAGACCCAAGGGAAATTACATAATGATCGCCATCAGAAGTGGTCTACATACCTGCAATAGTTCCATTTGAATATCAAGTATACGAAGGGCAACACCAATAATGTTGCAAATTTCCTCAGTCATCCACCGATCATGGTGTTAGCCACCGCGCTCAACTCTTGTGAGCACGAGACTTCTGATTCACCACTTCTCTACAAAAGTGACCCAAAATTTGGCCACACATACCAGACCCTCTTGGAGGTTCAACATGTTCTAGATTTTCACCTCTAGGATGATCTGTTATGCCACTTGGGTCACCCTTGTGTTCCTTCAAGCGAACGTGCCAAGATGATTTGGGAAGCACACTACAGTTGGGCTGCTGGGAATTTCGCGGTCGAGAAAATGGTGGCAGTACTGTAGAAGTATTTCTATTGGCTGAATCTTCAACAGGATGTTGAGAAGTACATCAGATCATGCATTGCCTGCTCCATTGCCAAATCAACCATCAAGAATCAAGGCCTCTATACCCTTTTGCCTAATGCTAGTCGACCTTGGGAATCCATCTCCATGGATTACATGTCATGACTTCCTTCCACTAAGCATGGAAATGACTGTGTTTTTGTAGTCATCGACAAGTTCTCAAAGATGGCCATTATGGAGGCCTGCAAGAAGAATATCACAGCAGAAGCCACTGCTAAGATCTTCTTTGAACGAGTGTGGGTACACTTTGGGATCCCATATTCTATCATCTCAGATTGGGACAGTAGGTTCCCTAGTGCATTTTGGTCCAATCTTTGGTCGATGTTGGACGCCAAACTCACTAAGTCCGCAACCTTCCATCCTCAAACTGATGGCAAGATAGAGGTTGTCAACACGATGATTGTACACATTCTGCGCATGTACAACTCAATGCATCCATGCACATGGAACGAGAGCCTCCCCTATGTTCAACACAGCTACAACTGGGCTCTCCACAAATCAACTGGACACAACCCTTTTCAGGTGGCGTTGGGATTCTAGCCACTATGTCCCATTGATGTGGCCATGCCATTTGTAGCTATTCACGCAGATTCGGCTCATGTCTAGTCTGAAACAGATATGGAAAATATCTTCATTGAGAACATCCAAGATATTCGCCAGCAGGTCCATGACATTATGGAGAAATCAAATGCCAAGTACAAGCAGTGACATGATCAACATCGGGTGCCACACAAGTTTCAGGTGGGCAACAAAGTCTAGTTGCATTTGTAAATGGAGCGCCTTACCGGAGCCTATCAGAAACTCAGACCACTCTGATATGGTCCTTACACCATTACAAAGGCTGTGGGAGACAATGCATTTGAGCTCATAATTCCCCCATTCCTTGGCCTACACCCAGTGTTCAATGTGGACCACCTTCGGTCATACTTTCCACCATTACTAGACACATTCAACATTGCAGAACAACTCACACCCAGAGAGTTTGATCTGGATTGCATGGAACAAGTTGCAATTGATCGGATCATGGACACAAAAATCAAGCACACTAGTGAGAAGAATAAGCAACTGTATCGAGTTGCCAAAGTAGGCCAACTCCTTCACCAGGGCAAGTGGCTCACCAGGGACCAAGTTCAGCAGAAGTTTCCTCATCTCATGGAGGAACTCAACGTAATGAGGACCATTGCTTCCTAAAGGGGGAGGAATGATCTAGGTGGTTATTGGTGGTCACCCGCCAATTCCACTTCGACCCCCGCCACTGCTTCTTTTAGTTTTTCAGTTTCCTTAATTGGAGCACAATTTACTATTTTTAGCAATTCGGTTCCTAAACTTTCGGAGCCGTGTTGAGGCCCTAAATGACGTTTTTTTTTAAATCTACCATTAGCGATTATGTATCTAAAATCGTCTTTTTCGTTGTAGTACTTGGAGAGATCTTTCCAATGGGTTATCATGCACATCAAACGAAGATAATATGATGAAGTCACGACCCCAAGAAGTTGGTTGTCCAACTCACCCCAATGGGTCCCATAAACTCTTGGTGTTACATCTCCTCAGGTTACGGTTTTGGTTGTTTAGGGTTTTCTCTTATTGTTCAATAATAAAAAGGCCCTTGAATCTCATTGTAAGGCAGTTCAGAGGCATGTAGCTTCCACATCTCTTCTCAGAGATAAGCTACCATCACCCTAGCTCGTTTATTTCCATTTCTATTTGTAAGCATATTTCAATATTTTACATTAATGAAATGAAGTATTATTTCCACTGCATCTTTGTGTTTATGGTTATCTCTATAATTTGTTGTGTTCCTGTTTAAATCTGAATCATGAGGAAGACTGAGCGAATGAACAATTAATTAAAGGTATTTTCTATGAACTGGAGCTGAAGACAGAAATTAATAGATTACTATTAGGAAAGTCTCAGGTCAAACTAAGCACAAAGAACTCTGTGCATAGTAATTCTCTGTAATAAATGAACATAATGATCTACTTAATGGTCAAACTTCCACCATATTTTGCACAATGCAGTAAAAGGGAAGGAAGGGAATACCGATATGTAAATATTTCCAAAGAATAAAAATTAACAACACTCTGAATAATTGCAAGTAAAATATACAAATCTACAGACTGAAGGTGATTTGTAATGCTATAAGGAAACGATAATGATGTAAATAGTTAATCCAAAAATTTCGCAGGTTAATACTTATGCTAAGTCATCGTTTAATAATGAAAGTTAGCAACCTATTGCTAATCACGCTATTGTTTAGTTGCATGTTTTATTATAAACACTATGATGCTCCTAAATCAAGCATTCATAGCTGTATAAATATGACACCATCCTTATGGTAGTTGTAGATACACAGCTATACAAGTATTGTCTGTATGCATGAAGACGATGCCACACATATATTATTTTGTTCACGTTAATATATGAAAAACACCAAAATAGGTGTAACGTGCTTGACATAGATGCCATGGTATTATGCAATATTTAATTGAAATTTCTTTTGAGATTATTCTGCATAACTATTATTAAGCCATCAACATAATATTAAAATATGTGTGGGGAATTTATTTAAAATTAGTGTTAGCTGACAACAAGCTACACAGATGAGTGTGTACAAGTTTATATGGGATATGGTTATTATGCATCCCATAAGAACGTGAACACTTTCTCCTCAAAATTGCATGATTAAATTATGTTGTGAAGTTTGTAAGTTCGTCCTTCCTTGTTTTACATATAAAAAATGTTGGGAATGAACGAGGATAATGCCCCAAATTCAATGAGGTGACTACCTATATGGAGGTTTAAATTTTCACTATTCATGTGCTTATCTACATGAATGGCTCAATTGTGTACTTATATACATACATGGCTCATTAGGTGCATACTGTGAGTTGCAATTGTATGGCTCATTAGGTGCATACTGTGAGCTGCAATTGTATGCATGAAAACATTGTGTGCTTTCATCCATGGATGGCGCAAATTCCCACCATTTACCATGATTTAAAAATTGATTTAAAAAATCTTACAATGGGTATAATTGAACTTGATGAATAAACCAGAAGGTATTTAATCGTTTCACTTATATAAAAAATCTCAAATCTAAGTATTGTGGATAAGTATGGTAGCATTAGGGGGAGAAACAAATCGTGAAAGGTTATACGAGAAAAAAAAACTCTGCAATAAATAACATAAAACCTTGCCATGTTGTAGTGGAATAGAGAATACTACAAAGAAATGTCAAGAATAAGCACATCGATTATTTCAAAAATTAGAAAGGTTCAACCATAAATTTGTTACTATTTTATTATGCTACTTATTGAGTGTTAGAAATTACATACAATAAAGCAGAATGTTATACCCACCATGTTAATAAAATATTCAATTAAATAACATGTAGTACATATGCAAGAAGAATGTATATCATTGAAATTGAGGTAAAAAAAGGCTAAAATCTGAAATGCCTCGACATAAGAGGAGTAAAGCATATAACCATCTTTAGGAAAAACAATTGATGTATTATGTAATGAAAGTTATGAATAATAAGAGGCAGGGAATAAGTAAGTTTAAAGTATGGTTAAATCATGATGATATGGTCATCATGTTATTTTACTTATAGTAAAATCAAATTATGAGTTGTATGATTGCTATGCAAGGGCATAACTTAATAAAATTCCACCTAATACCAGTAAGCATTGTCCAGTCAAGGACAACACTTAATGAAATAAAGTTTATGATTATAGAGATCCTAAGAAAAGAGGATATATGAAAGAGGAAACGCTAAACTCATATAAGGTAACTCACAAACAAGAATAGATAAAATGTCAAGTGTTTCTTCTTTCCATAGATCATGGCCAACATGAGGAAAAATAAAAAAAGAATGAAAGTATGTAAATGGAATCTATATAAATCATCAGGAACGAGTTTCGTGACATACTATCAACATTAACAAAAGTTGATGGTTAATTAAGTGGGTTTTATCCTAGAAAAAAATATAAATATTTTGTTTAATGATACCTGTTCATGAAGGTCTCCATGAAATATCGTTAAGCACATGAGACTAAGTATTTTTAAAAATTGTCTATCGATTTAATATGGTTGTGTTGATTAATAATGCAATCCATTTTGGAATGTGGTTTTGCCACTAGTTGAGCTGTTAGTTCACTTTATTGGGAAAATGCTTCAAATATACAGTATCGAATGGAGCTAAGTCTTACAAGGTTATTATTCAATATGGAGTTTTACATGCATAGTTTGGAACTTATAAGTTTGTTTTGAGTAAAGAAAATCTCAAGATAATTGTGACTAAAGTCAATAAGAGGCACAAATTAGATTCCAATCTAGAGGAAACTAGGGTTAGAATTGAGAAGTAAATTCTCAAATGCAATACAAATCACTGTATGCATGTGGGAGAATGCATCATACATTAATAAATTATGACTCTAATAAGAAGTTCAATGAGATTGACACCAAATGTACATCTAGTGTAAATACATAATGAGAGTATAGAAGTAACTCTGGGGTTGATAACAGAAAGACAGTATTAAGCTTAAGAGCACCTTCCCAATAGTTCGCTCAAATTTTAATATGTGAAACTTTGCAAATTAAGATGTACCTTAATGTACATATCCATCTATATATAAATGGGGTTTTATGGGTAACATCTCACAAATAGGAACCTTTCCAATCTGCAGAATGATTGGAGATCTTGTAAATGTACTTCTTGTGGGAAGTGATAAGAGTAAAATGATCCGTGTGCTTCTAATTTATATAAACAAAGTATATTTGAAAACTAGATATGGTGGTGCTTGATGAATTAGAGCAATGCAGAGTAGCCTAATAAATAACAAAAATTGTACACTAGATTCAGAACATGATTGTCCAGATTAATAAGAAAATTATTTGATAAACCCAAAAGGTTTTCTCATTAATACGACCTATGATGATCTAAGATCTTCTGCTAGTAATAAAATACATGCACCAAATGGGTGACATATAAAAGGTTCTAGAAAGAGAGAATAATAAAATGTACAACAACTTGATGCTTTAGCCATATTTAGTGGCTATATGATACTAGTAAATGAGATTGTTGTAAAACGAAATTGTTTTCAATAAAGTGATATCTATCAAGTGTCAATCTGGAAACGTCAAACATGGCAAAAGTTTGTCTGTCAGATTGTATTGATAGTGTTGTCTAGGTCTGAATAGGACAATATGAAAAATTATTACATAAAAAAATTGATTTAAGGAATTTAACAATTGACTTGGTTTCCAAGAAAATGAATTTCATTCTAGCAAGTCAGGATCTAGTGTTAAGGGGGGGTATCCACATGATAAGGAATCAAGATTACACCTTGGTATACAGATTACCGTGGAAAGCAAGATATTTGGGAATGTGAAAAGATTATAACCTTCGGTCCTGACTCTTGTATAGTAGTTGTACGTATTTACATAATAATTGTTCGATTGATTTTGAATATACAGTGAATTATTCATGATCAACAAGGGGTTGGAAGTGGTGTTAAAAGCAACAAACGGGAAATCATAATCAATAGTTTGATTAGCATTAAGCAGAGATCATATTCCGCTGTTACTAAAACCTTGTATATGGGACAAATTCAATCCCAAAACTCAAGGTTATTGGTTTTGTAAAGTTGTATTATGCATCTATGTTATCATTTGCTGAAAATTTCATACAACCACAATATACATAAAAATGATTAGCTAAGGAAAGCATTTGAATACTTTGACAAAAAAATCAGTTATGCTCTTGTTGTAGAAGTTGAATAGGTCCATGAATTCCTTATTCTCCAATCAACAAACCAAACATGGTTTGAGTAGACTTGCGTAAAGGTAATATGAATAATGGAAAGAATTTTTGGTATAATACTAACATGGTTGAAAACATGTGGACGGAGTATATGTCATGCATGTGACGCTATGGACATTGGTATGGTGTATCAGTTGTACAGGTGGTACTATGTACAAGCAGTACATATGGTACCGGTATGGATTCATGTAGTGCATGATGATATATGACATCTATAGCTATATGTGTGCACTACACACTATGTAGATACACATGGTTGAAGAGTAGGCACTAGAGATTGCCAGGTGTGGTAACTGATCTAGAGTGCAAAAGCAAGACAAAGGTAAAAACTAAGAATTGGTATTGGGAACTAAGGATAAGTACCCGTATTTTGTTTCAGTCTTAGTCTATATATGACATATGATACTAACATATGATGGTTACATGTGGGTTATAACTTTTATGGTTATGTGCAAGCTAACCTGATATGATATTTTATACATGTTGATTGGTCAAATGTGCTAGTTTGACTTGTTATGACTAATGCATGGGAACTGCTGGAAGCAAGTGTACGGAAGAGTAAAACTACATTGGAGAAACATGCATTTCTTCCTATTATTTAAATAAGTTGGAACTAAGGAATCACAGCTAAAGGGTGGGAAACATTAACCCGTAGCTACTCATGTAACAAAGAAAAATTGAGTTTCTACATCTAAAAATATCTCACAAAATTGATTGAAGTAAATGCACAGGTAGCTATGGAAGGAGATTGCTGGTAGAACTCCTTTGTATTTGATGTATCAGAAACTCTAATTCAGGTGGAAATGTTATGCGAACATGAAAATTTAGAAATAGTTACGTGTGAATGAGAAAATAAATGAAAAGATGCAGTAATACACCGAGGAAACTGTAAATTTAAGGGGGGGAGTAGTAACACTCGTCCATTGTATGTAATGATCTATTGACCTAAGTTAAGAAAAGCTAGGTCTGATATGTAATAATGAAAGTCAATATTTTATTATTAAATAAAATAATTTTATCACTTGGAAAAGCGAGACGGCAAGAGATGAGATTCTTGCCAAATCCCATTGATGAATGGGAATGTATAATTCTTTCATGATAAGGCTTCTAGATCCAAATCCATATAAGCTTAATGGATTTGGAGATAAATATCCATTAAGATACTTAGCTGGAGATAGATGTTAAGTTAAGAAAAAAATATTAAAACCATGGAAGAGATGAAGGCAAGATTTTATGAGGAAAAGCCTCGCGGGAAATAAAGGTGATCTTTTCTAAGAAAAGCCTCGAAAAATGGATAAAAGGACTCCATAAAAGCGGGACACTGCTAATGGAAAACATATCCTGAAATAGGGTATTAAATACCCATTGAAGAGATCAACAGGAGGGAGTTGATCCATGGCAAGAACTCTCAGGTCACGGGTGAATTGGAAGAATCAGTTCTAGGTTGGGTGAGGGTGCTTGATTCTCTAAGTCACATAGTTTCCAACTGCTCTTGTTTGAATCACTTGCATGGGATGCACTGTATGTTTTCTCCTTACTTTTTATATTGTTGAATCTCTCAACTTATGTGCATTTTTGTATGGGTTACCTTTATTTGTAAGGATGATTAAATACTTATGCATGTTGAATCCAAGTGTATCTTTGCTGATGGGAGCATAATAGGTAATTATTAATATTGGTCAAGGAGCTATAGAACACATGTGACTAATGGTATAATCTGCATGTGACCACTAGGCATGAGTCGAATTTGCTGTGTTAACTTTGTTATGAGATGATTATATATAGATGCATGGGATAAATATTGAATCTAAATTTAATCAAAATTAAATTTAGTGAAGAAACATATTATGTGGTTATTAATATAGTATTAAGGAGGTATGTGGCAATAATATGTGTTTTTTTAAGAGTTGCCGAGGAGGTATGTGACAATATTTTTTTTTTAGTAAAGTGATTAAGTTATCATTACTTTTTCCAAAGTTTAAATATTTTCAAATTAATGTTTCCTTCGTGTGGAATGTTGCATTTACCAAAACAAGTTTACAAAAATTGAGATCAAGCAAAATTTCTCAAAAAATTAAGAAATATAAGTTCTTCTAATTTTGAAAACTTAATCAAAAGTTTTTTTTCATAAACTAATTTGTTCATATTCATTAAAATTAATATTTTTATAAAAAATAAATAAGATAAATATCAAAACCACTTTAGTTTTTCTATTGTTGTAAACAATATCAATGATTTAAAAGAGCACACCACAATATGATTTTGGTTGAGTTGTCAGCGAAAGAAACATAACATTTTTGGTTGGGTTGTCAATGAAAAGAAGGTAACATTTAATTATATATAATAGATGAAAAATACAACATTCATATAATTAGAGTTTTTTTTATTGAAATTTCCAATTACTTTATTTTCAAATATTATAAACATTATGAACCCTTTAATTCAATTTTAATAAAAACAAATAAACACTATAAGATAATTACAAATACCTACTTCCCAATAGCTCCAGCAACACACATTTAGTTAGTCTACATTTAGTTAGTCTACATCCCAATAACTCTAGTAAGTCAATAAACTAGCGGATCAAACATTTCAACTCTAGTAAGTCAACAAACTAGTGGATCAAACATTTCATTACTTTTATTAATAGATGAAAGGACAACACGAAGTAATTGGTTTCTTTCTTAGTCAAATTCTCAATCATTTTATTTTCAAACATTATACGCATTCTATATTCTTTAGTTCATGTTTAATAAAAACCTATTCCAAAAAGGAATCCAATCATAATAGAGTTCTTTAGCAACCCACTTTAGCAACCCACATTTGCTTAGTCGACAAACTAGTGGACCAAACATCCCATTACATTTATGAATAGATGAAAGAAAAGACAACACCCAAGTAAGTTTCTTTCTTAGTCAAATTTCCAATGATTTTATTTTCAAATATTGTACACATTCTATATCCTTTAGTTCATGTTTAATAAAAACATATTCCAAAAGGAATCCAATCTTAATATAAGAGGAGTGTTTAATTAATTGATATTTATTGTAGATGATAATTGAACAATATTATCCATTAACACCATAATCCTTCTCATTGGTGGATGTGAACTACTACCTTCTAAAATACCATTTGTACTTTCCTTCGTACCTTTTTATTGCTACCTATAAAATGTCGCATACTCTACAATAAAAATGCCACTTACCTACTATAGAGTGTTAGAATCGTTTATAATTTTGTTCTTGATGTGGCCTTGATCCTTCTCATTGGTGCATGTGAACTACTATCTTCTAAAATACCATTTGTACTTTCCTTCGTACCTTCTTATTGGTACCTATAAAATGCCACTTACCATACAATAAAAATGCAACTTACCCTACTATAAGGTAAGGTGTTAGTATCGTTTATTTGGAAATGTTGTATCAAATACTTAATTTGTACGTTTATTTGAGAACGTAAGGTATCACATTTTTATTTTAATTTGTTATTAATATGGTAATTTTAATTGTTTTTTAATATTTGTTTGATTTTTTTTAAGTAAATTAGATTTTTTTATTTTTTTATTTAAAGTGGGAAAATCTATCATAACTTGTTAAACTAGCCAATCATCTCTACCTGTTAATCTCTAATGCATGCTGACTTATCATCTTTATTGAAGGAAAACCATGCTAGCTGGAATAACTAGTTGGTGGTCTATAAGGGGGCAGGTTTCACTCTGACTCATCATCCTTATTCAAGGAAAACTATGCCACCTAAAATAATTTGCTGGTGGTCCGTAAGGGGTAGGTTTTCACTCTTGCTAGATGCCTTTGGATTTAACTTGTTTTCTTAGAATACAAACTCTTAACAACACAAAAATATTTTTAAAACCTACTCCAAAGCTTTACACTTATCTTTTTATTACACATTTATTTTATTTTTCATAAATTTTTAATTATGTAATTAATTATAATATTTTTAGAAATAAATTTATTAAAAACTTATTTATTAATTTTTTGATAATATATTTTTTTTTGAATTTTACATAAATCTCATTAGAGTAAAACTTATTAATTAGGCCGTAAGGCTTTCTCTTTGAAATGAATATCCTTTTGTGCTACCGTGTATTATTTGGATCATTGATTTCATATGTTAGACTATTAAAAAGATTTTGACCATCTGATCATCATAAACGGTTATCATAAATGATGCGGGAGCAGTTACGATAGTTAGTTACCGTAGCTACCCACACGAATTTTCTTTCTAAGCTGTGTTCAATCCGTTTTCTCAAACTCAATTTTCTTATTACCTAATCATCAGGAGTGGTAGGGCTCTGAGCATTACAGTGTTAATTTGTTGCTTTTCTGGTGATTTGTGGTAATAATTTTGCATCGGGACCGAGCAGAAAAATCCAGCTAGGTCGGCCAAGGGATGTGTGACTCGTAATGATTGCAGCCGCCATTGCCACTGGTGGGAAGAGTTGCCCTTACGGAGATGTCTGCAAGTTCTGTTGGCGTTGCTCTTCATTGTGCTGTTCGAAATTATGACGGGATTATGCATAGGAGATAGCACCTCGTGTAAATGCACAGCCCCGTGGGAGGAGGGTCATCAATGGCAATCAATAGGGAAATCTTTTCAAGGGTATCTGTCTTCAGCGGAAGCTGTGATCATGGAGTGCAATTCTCTTCCGCTAATTTCATTTCAGATTATATGGTGTGTAATTTCTTGCGCTCATCCATTCCTTTATAGCCAAGAGTATGATTTCCCTTGTCCTCCCACGCAAGTCACAGTATGAGTGGCATGGTTTGGTGCGAGAAAGGGTCACTCACAGCTTTTGTTAACGTAAGTGTCTTAGTCTTTTGAACATGTTTTAAGGAGAAATTATAGTAACAAAAATCGCAATATTCCTCAATGGCTTTACTAGTCTATAGCGTATAGTAATGTTAGGCCCTATGGATAGGGCAAACGTCATACAACGTAACGTAGGAAGAAAAGACAATCGTAGTTAGAAATGACCTCACAATTGAGCACACATAATGGCATATCTTAAGCAGATTATTTTTTGTTGTGGGCAGTTTTTCCAAGTGGATTCTGTTTAAATTTTTTTGGTAGAAGTTTATTTTCTTTCAAATTTAGTAAAAAGATGGAATTATAATTTTTCGTGATTGTATTTATATAATTTTTTTTTTTAATACTAACATTTACCATATAATTTTTTTAAAATACTATTACCAATATATTCAAAGTTATTATTTTTCAATGAAAAGAATTCCAAAATTATCTTGAAATAGATAGATATGGAATCATTTTACATATAAATGATAATTATTTCATTGATTAGATGGGTGCAAATTAATAATTTCTGAAAAAGATAATGATAACTTATATAATTTAATTGTTTTTTTTAATACTAACATTTACCATATAATTTTTTAAAAATACTATTACCAATATATTCAAAGTTATTATTTTTCAATGAAAAGAATTCCAAAATTATCTTGAAAGTTATTATTTTTCAATCAAAAGAATTCCAAAATTATCTTGAAAGTTATTATTTTTCAGTGAAAAGAATTCCAAAATTATCTTGAAATAGATAGATATGGAATCATTTTACATATAAATGATAACTATTTCATTGATTAGATGGGTGTAAATTAATAATTTCTGAAAAAGATAATGATAACTTATATAATTTAATTGTTTTTTTTAATACTAACATTTACCATATAATTTTTTTAAAATACTATTACCAATATATTCAAAGTTATTATTTTTCAATGAAAAGAATTCCAAAATTATCTTGAAAGTTATTATTTTTCAATCTAAAGAATTCCAAAATTATCTTGAAATAGATAGATATGGAATCATTTTACATATAAATGATAACTATTTCATTGATTAGATGGGTGTAAATTAATAATTTCTGAAAAAGAATTCCAAAATTATCTTGAAATAGATAGATATGGAATCATTTTACATATAAATGATAACTATTTCATTGATTAGATGGGTGTAAATTAATAATTTCTGAAAAAGATAATGATAACTTATATAATTTAATTGTTTTTTTTAATACTAACATTTACCATATAATTTTTTTAGAATACTATTACCAATATATTCAAAGTTATTATTTTTCAATGAAAAGAATTCCAAAATTATCTTGAAAGTTATTATTTTTCAATCAAAAGAATTCCAAAATTATCTTGAAATAGATAGATATGGAATCATTTTACATATAAATGATAACTATTTCATTGATTAGATGGGTGTAAATTAATAATTTCTAAAAAAGATAATGATAACGGTTAATGAAGTTAAATATTAAAAAAGAGAAAAGAATTTAGTTTCCAAGGTAAAAAGAAAAACATGAATAAAAATAAGAGTCCACGTATACAACTCGTACATATGACAAGAGTCTACATATGCAACCGAGTCTACGTATGCAACCTGCGCTTATAAAATTATCCAAATTGATGTAGGATTTGAAAGATCAATTTTTTTTTGGAAAATCCTCATATGAAAACTATATAACGATCAACACAAAACTTACTCATTTTATATCAACATATCAACCACAAGCTATATCAAGTGAAAAGTATTTTACAGGAATGGAGGAGCATGTTGTTTTCGAATGAGTCATATAATTTCCCCAAATGGATATTTGTGCCCCACCTTTGACAGAGATTGGCGAAAAAACAGGAGATCTCAGAATTTTTAGCATCAAATACACTTCTCAATGTAAATGGAAATTTGATTTTCAAAGAATTATAAATTAAAGTCATTTACCTTGAAAAGGTTAAAATTATAATGTGCTAAACTAACCATCAAAGAACTAAAAGAAGATTTTTAATCTTCTCACTGTAAATGGAAATTTGATTTTCAAAGAAATATAAATTAAAGTCGTTTACCTTGAAACTCCATTAGAAGGTTAAAATTATAATGCGCTAAACTAACCATCAAAAAACTAAAAGAAGATTATTAAGCTTCTCACTATCAATGGAAACCATCAAATCATTTACCTTGAAACTCCATTAGAAGGTTAAAATTATAATGTGCTAAACTAACCATCAAAAAACTAACAGAAGATTATTAAGCTTCTCACTATCAATGGAAACCATCAAAAAAACTAACAGAAGATTATTAAGCTTCTCATTATAAATGGAAATTTGATTTTCAAAAAATTATAAATTAAAATCATTTACCTTGAAACTCCATTGAAAATTATAACGTGCTAAACTAACCATCAAAGAACTAAAAGAAGATTGTTAAGTCACTATAAATGGAAATTTGATTTTCAAAAAATTGTAAATTAAAATCATTTACCTTGAAACTCCATTGAAAATTATAACGTGCTAAACTAACCATCAAATAACTAAAAGAAGATTGTTAAGTGTGAATACTGATGCTTCCTTTGGTCTTTGCTTTTTTTAAAAATTGAGATGAGTTTGAACTTCTATTTAGGTCACCTAGATTGGTGCAACATTAGACTGAGGTCAAAGGGGGTGAAATTCATGCAATCCCACGTTCAACTGAAAAATAGTGGTTGGTTTTGGCCTTGCTGATGGTCTTTTTGTTTTTAAAAGTACAAATAAGTTTATTTGTAATGGATTCATATTTATTAAATTTTCTATTAAAAAATTTATAATTGAATGCTTATTTTTATTTTTAATTGTAATATTTATGTTATTATATATTGAATTATAATTTTTTTGAAAATATGAGTTTATGTAACTTTGGAAATTTTATGTGAATGGAATTCTTTTTAAAGATTAATTATAAGTTTAGATTTTTTTTTTAAGGATTAATTTTAAGTTTAGCATTTGAACCTATAATGTATAATCATACTTTTTTAGTTCTAAGTTGTTTTTCTTAGGTTGAATTGTAAAATAAGGATATAGATTGAATCTTTTTATTGATATATTCTTAACCTATAATGTATAATCATAATTTTTTAGTTCTAAGTTGTTTTTCTTATGTTGAATTGTAAAATAAATATATAAATTGAATCTTTTTATTGATATATTCTTAGTATTTTACTTATTTGTAAATTTGTATTTATAAAATTGTTTATTAAAAAAATTATGATTGGATGCTTAATTTTATTTTTATTGTGATATTTATGTTATATATATCGAATTATATATTTTTTTTAAATATGAGTTTATGTAACTTTCGAAATGTTATGTTAATGGAATTCTTTTTAAGGATTAATTATAAGTTTAGATTCTTTTTTTTTTGGGATTAATTTTAAGTTTAGCGTTTGAATCTATAATGTATAATCATACTTTTTTTCAAGTTTTAAGTTATTTTCTTATATTGAATTGTAAAATAAAGATATAAATTCAATCTTTTTATTGGTATATTCTTACTATTTTACTTATTTGTAAATTTGCATTTATAAAATTGTCTTTAAAAAAAATTATAATTGGATGTTAATTTTTATTTTTATTGTATTATGTTATATATATTGAATTTTTTAATAAAATGTTTGAAAATATGAGTTTATGTAACTTTGGAAATTGTATGTTGAAGGAAATTTCTTTTAAGGATTAATCATAAGTTTAGATTCTTCTTTTTAAGGATTAATTTTAAGTTTAGTGTTTGAATCTATAATGTATAATCATAATTTTTTTAAGTTTTAAGTTGTTTTTCTTATATTGAATTATAAATAAAGATGTTTTTCTTATATTGAATTGTAAAATAAAGATAAGAGACAAAATAAATTTTGGATTTATTTTATTAAGTGGAATTCCTTAAAAATTTAATATATGTTTAATGTTTGAATCTAAAATATATGATGTCACTTTCTTTAGGTTTTAAATCGTTTTTGTTTATATTGAATTATAAAATAAAACTTGTGAGAATATGGATTTATATAAAAAAAAAAAAACTTTGGAAAATTTATATGAAGTGGAATATGAGTTTATACAACTTTGGAAGATTTATGTGAATGGAATTCTTTTTAAGGATTAATTATAAGTATAGATTCTTCTTTTTAAGGGTTAATTATAAGTTTAGTGTTTTAATCTATAATGTATAATCATATTTTTTTAAATTCTGTTGTTTTTCTTATATTGAATTGTAAAATAAAGAATACGATTTTAGATAAAGAAACTTTGGATTTTTTACGAAGTGGAATTCTCTCAAAAATTTAATATCTTGGATTTCGTATTGTAAAGCTTCTTCACATGGTCATATAGGGGAAGTGTTTTTCATCTTCCACCTTCTTAGTATCACAAATCTAACAAATTCTATCATCCCAGGGTGTCTTGGGAGTAGACCACCACTGAGTCTCACTTTGAAACTCATGAGAGTTAGTTCTAATCTTAACGATGTTCATTTTCTTCTTAGTGTTAGTCAACATAAAGATATAATTATTGAGGGTGGGGTTGATCACCTCCTTATAGTACCTTGGCTTCCTTTTACCATCCAACTTCTTAACATCCCACATCTTCTCCTTAAAAATGGAGGTAATAGTATCTTTGATATTGTCATTACTTCCCATGATGATTTCCTCTTCAATCCCCCATAGTGATGCAGGAGCATCGAGCTCACCATAATCGAGCAAAGTCTCCAACGAGATTATTTTATTTTTATGTATTCAGGAGATAGTTTTTTTATTAACTTGTTGTTTTAACAGAGTTGGTGAGTTCACCATAATCGAGCAAAGTCTCCAACGAGATTATTTTATTTTTACGTATTCAGGAGATAGTTTTTTTATTAACTTGTTGTTTTAACAGAGTTGGTGAATTCAGTCACAGTTAGTTAAATGGCTAGAATTACCGTAGTTCGAACAATAGCTAGGGAATAGTTTGTTAAATTAGGAGAGAAATGAAAAACTGCTCATACAAATCTTGTAATGTCAGAAAAATATGGTTATCAACGATAACAAGATCTTTTTGTAACTAAATCCTATGGCAGTTTGGTTAACTGCAAAATCAACTAAAATGGAAGGGCATAAAAGCAAAAATGTAACAGAGGGAAGGGGTTCAGCAATTTCAGAAGGAGAGAAATAAAACAAACAACACACAAATATATATCGCTCAGATCATTGTCCATCTGCAAACATTTTCATTGTCCATTCTAGTATTAATTTTTATTACAGTTTGATAAAGAAACAAATTGAGAATGCCTATGAACGCACTATTCTACATCTTGAATATGAACACACAATTTATCCCCAACATTGGACAAATTTCCACACACAACCAAGCAAAGAACCGAGAGGCATAAACAATTGAAGTACAGGACAAAATAATTGCACACAGAAAGCGACCATGACAAAATAATTGCATGCAGAAAGCGACCATAGAGGTAATTTTGTTATGCACTTTTTCGCATTCCACTGAGAAATCAAAATCGATTGCCAAGCATTTCTATTAATTATTGTCAAACATAGCATATATGTATATTAAGGGTTCCGTTCCCGTAAGTAAAACATAATTAAGTGTGTAACCAAAGTAGCGTTACAACCAAAACCCTGGACGAGGGTTCATCCATAGCCAATGACAACCTTTTCTATTTAACAACCATTGTGCAAATCGAAGGTAGAAGAAGCAACAAGGACAAGCTACAGACAACGACAAACTACAGACAACCTATAGTACCTGTGACCATTAACCATTCGAGACAATAGACCGAAAAGCTTGAGGAGTGAGGCCTACCGAGAATCGGTTCATTGTGACAAAAGGAACTGGAGAACCTGCATGCTCAGGCTGCAACCAACGACCTGTAACCAACAAACACCAAAGTTAAGTTACAGGTGTGTTAAGGGAGAAGCCATTCGGTTAAACAAACCAATGCATGTTGAGAACATCACCATAGTTACCTGAGCAAGCCGAGTCGAAATTGAGCCATAGCGACGTCACGGATAAGTTGCATAGCTGGAGACCAAAGGAGAAAGGTGGGTAGGTAACAGTAACAGAAGCCGGACAGATTGAAGCAGGGGCGGAAGACATTACCTATTTGAGCCAATGAGCGACCGCCAAAGTAACCCTGTGCTTAGAACAAACACCAATGTTCACGAAATGAAAACCCATAGTAACGGAAAGCGTGAGGTTTGAAACCAGATTTGAGCCGTAGAAACAACAAGAGTTCGAAGAGTAAGTCCTAACAGCAACACATACACAGGTCCACAACAAAACGAGAAAGAATTCGAAAAGCAACCCTGACCGAACCGTATACGCAGGTTTACATATAACAAACAAGAATACGAAGGGAAAATCCGATGGAAAACCATTACAGAGCACATGCAGTTATAAAAGCAACAGCGAGGAACTTACCAGTTTCAAATCAACACCACAGAGCCGAGCGACAACAGCATACAAGCAAAAATTTCCATAAGTTCACGACCAAGTCGATTGGAGAAGTATTCATGAATAGTTACCAACCGAAGACAACCAGTATTCACCATTACAAATGAAACAATGTTCCAAAGTGTAAACCCAGAAAACCCTCACGGACATTCCCAGCGAAAAGAACAATCCAGAATAACCAAAAGAGTCGGTTTCTTAGCACAAAGAGCGAGTCGAAAACAAGATCGAGGCGTTAGGACGAGCCATAAATGCCGCATTAAACTCACAACTACCACCCACTGTGAAGAAATCTCCGCAGACTATCTCCATGCGAAGACACAGCTGATATTTGTGGACACGTCATTACATAAGGACGTGTGGCACAGTGGGCCCTTTGAGCTGGGTTACACCAGAGTGGTATCAAAGTATAGTTAAGTAGATTGAGAATATGGATGTAGGGTGACGAGGACGAGGCCGAGGTGCTCGTAGAATGGTAGATGAAGTGTTACGAAAGGAACTCAGAGTTCTTACTGCTTGTTTGGAAGCAGTAGAGGTAGGTAGGCGAAGAGATCCAGAAATGGGCGATGTAAGTGAAGAGGAAGTAGAAGTGGCAGCAGATGGACTTGAAGGTGAATCCGTAGAGGTGAAATTGCTGAAGTCTGTTTTACTATCAAACAGTAGACCTAAACCAGAGCTCCCGATGTACGACGATAGCTTGTCTATTGCTGTTTTGTTGGATTGGATTAGCGAGATGGACAAGTATTTTGAGTGCGAGGAAGTTAGCGAAGACCGTAGAGTCAAATTCGCAGCGACGAAGTTGAAGGGACACGCAGCTCTATGATGGCATAGTGTCCAGAACGAGAGGAAGAGGTTGAATAAAGCGCCGATTAAAACTTGGTCAAGAATGGTGGCCAAGTTGAAGGGCAGATTTCTACCAAGAGACTATCAAATTGCATTAGATAGACAGGTACAAAATTTAAGGCAGAGAGGATTGACTATAAAGGAGTACACGGAGGAGTTCTATCGAGTGAATTTGCGAGTCGGATATACAGAAGAGACCGCAGAAAGTATATCCATGTATGTTAATGGGCTGAGAATGGAAATTATAGATGAAATAAGTATTATGCCTCCTCGATATTATTTGGAGGCAAAATACTTATTTCATCTAGAATTTCCATTCTCAGCCCATTAACATACCTTGCTATCCTTTTTACGGTATCTTCTGTATATCTGGCTCGCAAATTCACTCGGTAGAACTCCTCTGTGTACTCCTTTACAGTCAAATCCTCTACGCCTTAAATTTTTTACCTGTCTATGTAATGCAATTTGATAGTCCCTTGGCAGAAATCTGCCCTTCAACTTGGCCACCATTCTTGACCAAGTTTTCATCGGCGCTTTATTCAACCTCTTCCTCTCGTTCTGGACACTATCCCACCATAGGGCTATGTGTCCCTTCAGCTTCGTTGCTGTGAATGTGACTCTACGGTCTTTGCTAACTTCCTCGCACTCAAAATACTTGTCCATCTCGCTAATCCAATCAAACAAAATATCGATGTACAAGCTGTCGTCGTACGTCGGGAGCTCTGGTTTAGGTCTACTGTTTGATAGTAAAACAGACTTCAGTAATTTCACCTCTGCGAATTCACCTTCAGGTCCATCTGCTTCCACTTCTACTTCCTCTTCACTTACATCGCCCATTTCTGGATCTCTTCGCCTACCTGCCTCTACTGCTTCCAAACGAGCAGTAAGAACTCTGAGTTCCTCTCGTAACACTTCATCTACCATTCTATGAGCACCTCAGCCTCGTCCTCGTCTCCCTACGTCCATATTCTCAATCTCTACTTAACTATGCTTTGATACCACTCTAGTGTAACCCAACCCAAAGGGCCCACTGTTCCACACGTCTATATGTAATGACGTGTCCACAAATATCAGCTATGTCCTCGCGTGGAGATCGTCTGCGGAGATTTCTTCATAGTGGGTGGTAGTTGTGAGTTTAATGTGGCATTTATGGCTCGTCCTAACGCCTCGATCCTGTTTCCGACTCGCTCTTTGTGCCAAGCAACCGACTCTTTTGGTTATTCTGGATTATTCTTTTCGTTGGGAATGTCTGTGAGTGTTTTCTGGGTTTGCTCTGTGGAACACTGTTTCATTTGTAATGGTGAATACTGGTTGTCTTCGGTTGGTAACTGTTCACGAATACTTCTCCACTCGACTTGGCCGTGAACTTATGGAAAGTTTCGCTTGTATGCTATTGTCGCTCGGCTCTGTGGTGTTGATTCGAATCTGGTAGGTTCCTGGCTGTTTCTTTTATATCTGCATGTGCTCTGTAAATGGTTTTCCGTCGGATTTTCCCTTCGTATTCTTATTTGCTGTATGTAGACCTGCATATATGGTTTGGTCAGGGTTTCTTTTCGTTTTCTTTCTCGTTTTGCTGTGGACCTGTGTATGTGTTGTTGTTAGGACTTACTCTTTGAACTCTTGTTGTTTCTACGGCTCAAATCTGGTTTCAAACCTCACGCTTTCCATTACTCTCGGTTTTCATTTCGTGAATGTTGGTGTTTGTTCTGAGCACAGGGTTACTTTGGCAGTCGCTCGTTGGCTCGAACAGGTAATGTCTTCCATCCCTGCTTCAATCTGTTCAGCTTCTGTTACTGTTACTTACCCACCTTTCTCCTTTGGTCTCCAGCTATTAAACTTATCTGTGACATCGCTATGGCTCAATTTAGACTTGGCTTGCTCAGGTAACTATGGTGATTTTCTCAGCATGCATTGGTTTTTTTAACCGAATGGTTTCTCCCTTAACACACCTGTAACTTAACTTTGGTGTTTGTCGGTTACAGGTCATTGGTTGCGGCCTGAGCACGCGGGTTCTCCAGTTCATTTTGTCACAGTGAACCGATTCCCGGTAGGCCTGACTCCTCAAGCTTTTCAGTCTATTATCCCGAATGGTTAATGGCCACGGGTACTGTAGGTTGTTTGTAGTTTGTTGTTGTCTGTAGCTTGTCCTTGCTACTTCTTCCACCTTCGATTTACACATTGGTTGTTAAATAGAAAAGGTTGTCGTTGGCTATGGATGAACCCTCGTCCAGGGTTTTGGTTGTAACGCTACTTGGGTTACACACTTAAATTTTTTTTTTACTTATGGGAATGGAACCCTTAATATACATATATGTTATGTTGGACAATAATTAATATAAATGCTTGGAAATCGATTTTGATTTCTCAGTGGAATGCGAAAAAGTGCGTAATATAATTACCTCTGTTTGTCGTCACTTTCTGCGTGCAATTATTTTGTCGTGGTCGCTTTCTGTGTGCAATTATTTTCTCCTGTACTTCAGTTGTTTATGCCTCTCTGTTCTTTGCTTGGCTGTGTGTGGAAATCTGTTCAACATTGGAGATAAATTGTGTGTTCATATTCGAGATGTAGAACAGTGCGTTCATAGGCATTCTCAATTTGTTTCTTTATCAAACTGTAATAAAAATTAATAATAGAATGAACAATGAAAATGTTTGCAGATAGACAATGATCTGAGCAATATATATTTGTGTGTTTTTCGTTTTATTTCTCTCCTTTTGAAATTGTTGAACCCCTTCCCTCTGTTACATTTTGGCTTTTATGCCCTTCCATTTCAGTTGATTTTGCAGTTAATCAAACTGCCATAGGATTTAGTTACAAAAATATCTTTTTATCGTTGATAACCATATTTGTGTGACATTACAATATTTGTGTTAGCAGTTTGTCATTTCTCTCCTAATTTAACAAACTATTCCCTAGCTATTGTTCAAACTATAGTAATTCTAGCCATTTAACTAACTGTGACTGAATTCACCAACTCTGTTAAAAAAAAACAAGTTAATAAAAAAAATTATCTCCTGAATACGCAAAAATAAAATAATCCCGTTGATCAATAACCTTCAAACCTGGTTGAGGCTTTGCTCGGTTATGGCGAGCTGGATGCTCGTGCATCAGACTCCCGGGGTAAAAGGAGGTCATGACTTCGGTCCATGAGCTCCTCGATAGAAGTTCCTCTTTGTGCAATTTGCCTGGCATCAAGCCATGAGCTGTCCTCAATCGGACGGTCCTTCCACTTGACCAGGTACTGTAAGTAGTTCTTACGCCGAGTACGTCTAGCCACTTGAGTTTCGAGGATGTCTTCGATCTCAGGAGGTTGAACACAAGGCATCTGTCTCTACCAAGTTTGTCCATCCTCCTAGGTATTCCATGTGGATTGTTCGGGTCCATCTTTTTTTTCCTTTGTGGGGTCATCTGTGTACGGGAACAGATTTGCTACGTTAAAGATAGGTGAAATGCCTATCCCGAGTGGCAATTGTATCTCATAGGCATTTTCCGAAAATTTTCGAAGGACTTTACAAGGCCCTACCTTTTTGTACTTCAGTTTATTGTATGTACCCTTAGGGAAACGTTCCTTATGTAGGTGTGCAAGGACTTCGTCCCCCACTTCAAACAGAACTTCCCTCCGCTTTAAATCTGCATGTTTTTTATATTTTAAGGTGTTTTCCTGTAATTTTTCCTTCACCTATTTGTGTAAGTCTCTCAATTCATTAGCAAAATCCTCTCCATCCGCACTTCGTCGTTCGTGTAAGCCAAGATCCCGAAGCTCATGCACTCCGCGAGGGTGCATGCCATATAGGATCTGAAAGGGACTGAAACTTGTGCTACGGTTGGGTGAGTTGTTGTAGGCAAACTCTGCTTGCGCTAGCACCTGGTCCCACATCCGTGAATTCTCCCCGACTAAGCTGCGCAATAGGTTTCCCAAGCTCCTGTTCACAACTTCTGTCTGCCCGTTGGTTTGCAGGTGATATGCAGAGTTGTAGCTTAAGTGTATGTTCATTTTTTTCCATAAGGTACGCCAAAAATGTCCTGTGAATTTCACGTCCCTGTCTGAAAGGATATTTTTGGGTAATCCATGTAACCTAACAATCTCATTGAAAAACAAGTGGGCCACGTGGGTGGCGTCACTAGTTTTCCGGCAAGGTATAAAATGTGCCATTTTTGATAACTTGTCCACCACTACCATTACTAAATCATATCCTCTTTGTGTCTTTGATAGTCCTAAAACAAAATCTAGACTGACAGAATCCCACGGCCTGCTTGGGACAGGCAACGGTGCATACAGTCCTGTGTTCTGGCTGTGTCCCTTCGCCAATTGGCACATTTTACACTTAGTCACAAAACGTTTTACGTCTAAACCCCGACTGGGTTTCTCACGAATAATATTCTCCCTCATTGAACAGTTGGGTATGCACACTTGTCCTCCTTTAAACAGCAATTTTTACTGTATATTATAGTCCTACCAAGGACTGTTACCCCTTATCAAAGTGTTCTGGCACGCCTCATAGGCTTCTCTGAAATCTGTATCCGTCTGGTATAGGTCCCGTAAATGCTCAACACCCAACACCTGTATAACACTCTCCTTCAAAAGTAGAGCCCTTCTACTCAATGCGTCAGCCACCTTGTTTGCTTGCCCACTAATGTGCTTCAGCACGAAATTAAAACTCTATAAATACTCCACCCATTTGGCATGTTTGTGGTTGAGTTTGTGTTGCTGCATTACATATTCTAGTGCAACATTATCTGAAAACAACACAAATTCATTCCCCAGTAAATAATGCCTCCAGTGTCTTAAGGCCTGTACAACTGCATAAAACTCTTTGTCATATGAGGAGTATTTCTTCCTACTCTCATTCAACTTCTTGCTGAAAAATGGCACAGGTCTATCTTCCTGACTGAGTACAGCCCCGATTGCTGTCCCGCTAGCATCACAACATACTTGAAGCAATTTCTGAAAGTCTGGTAGCCTTAGGATCGACCTCTCAGTAATCTTCCTTTTCAATAACTGAAAACTTTTCTCCGCTGCTTCTGTCCACTGAAAAGGCTGGCTGGCCTTTTTGATGGTATCCAGCATGGGTGCACAAATTCCGCTAAAGTTCTTAATAAACTTCCTATAAAAACTTGCCAATCCATGCAAACTACGTACCTCAAATAAATTTTTCGGAGACGGCCAATTTACTATTGCCGCTACCTTCTCCGGATCCATCTTTAGTTCGTTTTCTGCTATCACAAACCCAAAATAAATTAATTCCCTCTGTAGAAAAGTACATTTCTTCAAGTTTATCAGTAGTTTGTTCTGCTGTAGTTTCTCCAACACTTTACGCACATGTGGAAAGTGTTCTTCTTTCGTTCTCCTGAAAATAAGGATGTCATCTAAATAAACTATCACAAATTTTCCAATATATTCCTTCAGCATCTCATTCATTAGCCTCATGAATGTGTTGTGCACATTACTCAGCCCAAATGGCATGACCAGCCACTCATACAGCCCCTCATTTGTTTTAAAGGCCGTCTTCCACTCGTCCCCCTCCCGTATCCGAATCTGATGATACCCGCTTTTCAAATCTATTTTGGAGAAATAAGCCGCCCCACTTAAACAATCCATCATATCGTCCATTCGCGGTAACGGAAATCTGTACCGGATGGTGATTTTATTGATGGCTCTTGAGTCGGTGCACATTTGCCATTCTCCTCCCTTCTTGGGAGCGAGGACTGTTGGCACAGCACATGGGCTCAAGCTTTCCCTTATTAAACCTTTGTCCAACAATTCCTGCACCTGTTTCCTAATTTCTTCATTATCCTTGGGGCTCATTCGGTAGGCTGCTTTATTTGGCAAGCTGGCTCCGGGTATAAAATCAATGTGGTGACTAATACTCTGCCTGGGGGACAATTTGTCTGGTAAGTCATCTACCACTATGTCTGTAAACTCTTCCAACATTCGCTGTATCTCTATGGGAAAATCTGATATCTCAGTGTGTAACAGAATTGTCCTTGTTTTCTTGACTACCACATAACCTATTTCGCTACCCTCTACCTGTTTTAAAAACTGCTTTCCACTCACTAGCAATGCTTTGGTTTCACTTGTTTCAGCTGCTCCTTTCTCTTCCTTGATAGGGACAAGAGTATGCCTGACCCTGTCTTTCTCAAATTTATAACAATTCACCACTCCATCGTGTGTTACCTTCCTATCATATTGCAAAGGCCTGCCCAGCAATATGTGACATACGTCCATCAGCATGATGTCGTAGATAATCTTGTCCTTATATCTACCTATCTGAAACTCAACCTCACTTTGCTCATCCACTAGCAATTGGTGGCCCTTTTGTAACCATGAAACTCTATATGGGCTGGGATCCTTTAGGCGTTTCAACCCCAGCTTTTCCACCATTTCTATGGATACTAAATTGTCAGTACTTCCACTGTCGATTGTCATTCTATAACACTTACCCTGTGATTTACAAATCGTCCTGAACAGAGCTTTCCGTTGTGTCTGTTCGGTACTCTCATCGACTGGTTTCAATAGCACCTTATGCAGCACCAAAGCTTCTCCTGTCTCTGGGGAATTCTCTACCTCTTGAGGGAGTGTTGTTGTTTCCTCCAGTTGCACCATGTACGCACCCCATTGTCCAGCTGAATCTTCTTCTGGACACTCAAACGAGCGATGCCCCCACTTGTGGCATCTATAACACTGATAACCAGCCCCTCTTCGTCGGCCATTTCCCCTGCCGCGCTGGGACGATCTGATACTTCTCATACTGTCTCCTTTCTTTGTTGTTCCTGGAGTTTTTGAACTACTGGCTTCCTCACTGTTGTTAACAGTCCGGCCCCTACCATAGGACTGGCCTTTCCCTCTGTTGGATCCTCGTCCTCTCCGGGCATTCTGCCTTCTGGTAATTTTCTCCTCCTCTTTTATTGTGCTCTTGTATGCCTGCTCGGTATTATTTGGAGACAAAATACTTATTTCATATAGAATTTCGATTCTCAGCCCATTAACATACCTGGTTGTCCTTTCTGCAGTATCTTCTATATATCCGTCTTGCAAATTCACTTTGTAGAACTCCTCCATATACTCCTTTACAGTCAATCCTCTCTGCCTTAAATTATGTACCTGTCTATGTAATGTAATTTGATAGTCTCTTGGTAGAAATCTGCCCTTCAACTTGGCCACCATTCTTGACCAAGTTTTCATCGGCGCTTTATTCAACATCTTCCTCTCGTTCTGGACACTATCCCACCATAGGGCTGCGTGTCCCTTTAGCTTCGTTGCTACGAATTTGACTCTACGGTCTTCGCTAAATTCCTCACACTCAAAATACTTGTCCATCTCGCTAATCTAATCCAACAAAACATCGATAGACAAGCTGCTGTCATACGTCGGGAGCTCTGGTTTAGGTCTACTGTTTGATAGTAAAACAGACTTCAGTAATTTCACCTCTGTAGATTCACCTTCAGGTCCATCTGCTGCCACTTCTACTTCCTCTTCACTTACATCGCCCATTTCTGGATCTCTTCGCCTACCTCCCTCTACTGCTTCCAAACGGGCAGTAAGAACTCTGAGTTCCTCTCGTAACACTTCATCTACCATTCTACGAGCACCTCGGCCTCGTCCTCGTCGCCCTACGTCCATATTCTCAATCTACTTAACTATGCTTTGATACCACTCTAGTGTAACCTAGCCCAAAGGGCCCACTGTTCCACACGTTCGTATGTAATGACGTGTCGACAAATATCAGCTGTGTCCTCGTGTGGAGATCATTTGCGGAGATTTCTTCACAGTGGGTGGTAGTTTTGAGTTTAATGCGGCATTTATGGCTCGTCCTAACGCCTTGATCCTGTTTCTGACTCGCTCTTTGTGCCGAGCAACCGACTCTTTTGGTTATTCTGGATTGTTCTTTTCGCTGGGAATGCCTGCGAGGGTTTTCTGGGTTTGCTCTGTGGAACACTGTTTCGTTTGTAATGGTGAATACTGGTCGTCTTCGGTTGGTCACTGTTCATGAATACTTCTCCACTCGACTTGGCCGTGAACTTATGGAAAGTTTCGCTTGTATGCTTTTGTCGCTCGGCTCTGTGGTGTTGATTCGAATCTGGTAAGTTCTTGGCTGTTGCATTTATAAGTGCATGTGCTCTGTAAATGGTTTTCCATCGGATTTGCCCTTCGTATTCTTGTTTGCTGTATGTAGACCTATGTATATGGTTCGGTCAGGGTTTCTTTTCGATTTTTTTCTCATTTTGTTGTGGACTTGTGTATGTGTTGCTGTTAGGACTTACTCTTCGAACTCTTGTCATTTCTATGGCTCAAATTTGGTTTCAAACCTCACGCTTTTTGTTACTCTGGGTTTTCATTTTATGAATGTTGGTGTTTCTTCTGAGCACAGGGTTACTTTGGCGGTCGCTCGTTGGCTCGAATAGGTAATGTCTTCCGTCCTTGCTTCAATCTATCCGGCTTCTGTTACTGTTACTTAACCACCTTGCTCCTTTGGTCTCTAGCTATGCAACTTATCCGTGACGTCGCTATGGCTCAATTTCGACTCGGCTTGCTTAGGTAACTATGGTGATTTTCTCAGCATGCATTGGTTTGTTTAACTGAATGGTTTCTCCCTTAACACACCTGTAACTTAAATTTGGTTTTTGTTGGTTATAGGTCGTTGGTTGCGGCCTGAGCACGCAGGTTCTCCAGTTCCTTTTGTCACAGTGGACCGATTCTCGGTAGGCCTGACTCCTCAAGCTTTTCGGTCTATTATCCCGAATGGTTAATGGTCACGGGTACTGTAGGTTGTCTATAGTTTGTCGTTGTCTGTAGCTTTTCCTTGCTGCTTCTTCCACCTTCGATTTGCGCAATGGTTGTTAAATGGAAAAGGTTTTCGTTGGCTATGGATGAATCCTCGTCCAGGGTTTTGGTTGTAACGCTACTTCGGTTACACACTTAATTATGTTTTACTTACGGGAATGGAACCCTTAATATACATATATGTTATGTTTGAAAATAATTAATAGAAATGCTTGGCAATCGATTTTTATTTCTCAATGGAATGCGAAAAAGTGCGTAACAAAATTACCTCTATTCTGTGGTCGCTTTCTGCGTGCAATTATTTTGTCGTGGTCGCTTTCTGTGTGCAATTATTTTTTCCTGTACTTCAGTTGTTTATGCCTCTCGGTTCTTTTCTTGGTTGTTTGCAGAAATCCATCCAATGTTGGAGATAAATTGTGTGTTCATATTCGATATGTAGAACAGTGCGTTCATAGGCATTCTCAATTTGTTTCTTTATCAAACTGTAATAAAAATTAATACTACAATGAACAATGAAAATGTTTGCAGATGGACAATGATTTGAGCGATATATATTTGTGTGTTGTTCGTTTTATTTCTCTCCTTCTAAAATTGTTGAACCCCTTCCCTCTGTTACATTTTGGCTTTTATGCCCTTCCATTTCAGTTGATTTTGCAGTTAATCAAACTGCCATAGGATTTAGTTACAAAACTATCTTGTTATCGTTGATAACCATATTTGTTTGACATTACAAGATTTGTATGAGCAGTTTGTCATTTCTCTCCTAATTTAACAAACTATTCCCTAGCTATTGTTTGAACTACAGTAATTATAGCCATTTAACTAACTGTGACTTAAATCACCAACTCTGTTAAAAAACAAGTTAATAAAAAAACTAATTAAAAAACTATCTCCTGAATACGTAAAAATAAAACCATATTTGTTTGTATGAGCAGTTTGTCATTTCTCTCCTAATTTAACAAACTATTCCCTAGCTATTGTTCGAACTACAGTAATTCTAGCCATTTAACTAACTCTCATTGAATTCACCAACTCTGTTAAAAAAAACAAGTTAATAAAAAAAACTATCTCCTGAATACGTAAAAATAAAGTAATCCTGTTGATCAATAACCTTCAAACCTGGTTGAGACTTTTCCCGGTTATGGCGAGCTTGATGCTCATGCATCAAAAAGGTCAAGCCAAGACTAAGCATCTTGATGCCACCCGCACTTGAGGCGCAGGTGGGGGTTTTGACTAAACTTAGAAGCAATTTTTTGGAGCCTCTTGGATTTCATATTGTAAAGCTTCTTCATATACATCAGATATCTAAACATAGTCATACTTTCAATGGAGCAGAATCCAAATTCAATCAAGAGGATAAGATAGGGAGTATTTCCCTTGATCTTGAGGTTATAGGTTATGAATTTTTTTTTATCATCTCAATCTTTCTCCATGACTCGCTAGATATATTGCACCCCCAAACTTCACATCCGTATAAGATAACAGGGGTGACCAAAGTTTCAAAGAGGAACCTTTTTTTAACTCCAAATTTAAATATCGGTTGACTTAGAATTGTTTTCAAGCTCATAATAAGCTTTCCAGCTATCTCTATATATTCCCAATATGTAACTAAATTACATTTAATTTGTCACAAGCAATATTTCGGAGCCTCTTGGATTTCGTATTGTAAAGATTCTTCTTATACATCATATATCTAAACATAGTCATACTTTCAATGGGGGATTCAATCAAGAGGATATGATAGGGAGTATTTCCCTTGATCTTGAGGTTATAGGTTATGAATTGCTTTTGGATCATCTCAATATTTCTACATGACTCGATAGATATACTGCACCCCCAAACTTCACATCCGTATAAGATAATAGGGGTGCCAAAGTTTCAATAAGGAACCTTTTTTTACTCCAAATGTAAATATCGATTGAGTTACAATTGTTTTCAAGCTCATAATAAGCTTTCCAACTATCTTTATATATTCCCAACATGTAACTAAAATACATTTCTTAATTTGTCACACAATAATATACTTACTCTATATTAACATGCTTTGTCTTCATTTCTTTGTATTTTTTTCTCTATATCCTCTAAAATTTATTATAAATATCATTGGTGATTTGTTTTGACAAAACATGGGTTAATTGTTTTCAAGCTCATAATAAGCTTTCCAACTATCTCTATATATTCCGAATATGTAACCAAATTACATTTTGTAATTTGTCGCAAACAATTTTTGGGAGCCTCTTGGATTTTGTATTATAAAGCTTCTTCTTATACATCATATATCTAAACATAGTCATACTTTCAATGGGGGACAGGTCAGATTCAATCAAGAGGATAGGATAGGGAGTATTTCCCTTTGATCTTGAGGTTATAGGTTATGAATTTCTTTTGAATCAACTCAATATTTCTCCACGACTCGATAGATATACTACACCCCCAAACTTCACATCCGTGTAAGATAAAAAATGTGATGGTCAGAGTTTCAAAGAGGAACCCTTTTTTACTCCAAATATAAAGATCAACAAAGTTACAATTGTTTTCAAGTTCATAATAAGCTTTCCAACTATCTCTATATATTCCCAATATGTAACTTAATTACATTTCTTAATTTGTCACACAATAATAAACTTACTCTATATTAACATGCTTTGTCTTCATTTCTTTGTATTTTTTTACTCTTATTATAAATATCATTGGTGATTTATTTTGACAAAACATAGGTTATTCACAACTTTTATATTTACTTTGTAAGGCGTTACCCCATGAGAAGAAGTCCCTTCCATGCCACCTGTACCCCATGCCACCTGTACCATTGTGGGACGTTGATTGTTGTGTTAGACGATTAAAATAATGACTACCATCTAATTCAAGGCTGGTATTGTCATTTACTCAATTTTTTGATTCCTGCCCTATTTCATCTCCTTGTTTTGGCAGTCTTAAGGTTGAAGGTCCTGCGAGGTCGAATTCACTTACGAATTCCAAAATGACGCCTTTTATCTATCGCAGCTCCAATATTCAAGGTTAGCTTATTCATTTTAGCAGTCTTCAATTTCACATTTATTATGTTTTGCTTAAAATCAAATGGAAGGGCCATAATTTTCACCCCTCTAGGGAAATCCATTATAATTATTTTCTTCATGGTGCATATTTTATTCTATTCTCATCATTGCATTATTAAGGAGTCCTATTATAGCCAATGAATCTGTTATCATTGTTATTATTATTTTATTTTAAAATCAATTTTCAAGTTAATAATTTTGTAAGTTTTAGCAATGCATATAAAATCAATTTTCAAATTAATAATTTCATAAGCTTTAGCCATGCATTCACGGGTTTGGTTATGCCTATCATCCTATGTTGGGTGGGAAGGAGGAGTTATGCCTCAACTCCAAGTCTTAAGTATAATTGGTTGCAAGTTATTGAATTGATTTCCCATCAGAATACAAAGGATTTCAAATTTGAGAGATATAAAATTTGAGAAAGATTGCAGGGAAAAAACAAATTGTGAGATGGATAATGTACAAAATTTGTTAAAAGAAAAACTATCATTTATTAAAGATAATTATAGATAATGTATATTTGTTATTAAAGGAAAAATTAGCCTATTTATTAAAGATAATTG
The DNA here is from genome assembly GCA_000404065.3 of Pinus taeda. NCBI lineage: Eukaryota > Viridiplantae > Streptophyta > Pinopsida > Pinales > Pinaceae > Pinus > Pinus taeda. The sequence goes on from APFE030776224.1 coordinate 93,698, forward strand.
TAGATAATGTATATTTGTTTACTACAAACACTAAGTGCATTTTATTTTTTTGAAATTACTTTACTACTCATTATCAATTGTTATTTAAGTATAGTAATATCATAATTATATTAGTAAAATTGAAAAGATAAACTTGTTACAAGTATACATATGATATTGTTTGTTATTTGATAGTTTGAATGGTAATTTCATAATTGATGTCATCCATCTCTTTTGGGTTATTTAGGTTAGTAGATGGACATAGGACTAGAACTATGTAAATAATGGAAGAATGTTGAGTAATGTGTTAGATGTCCTCATGTGTTAGAATTTATAGCATATATGTCTTCAGGCTGGGGAACTATTACATTGGTCCATTTCATAAATTTAAGCCCTATGAGATACCCTTTCATAAAGAGCTTCCTAGGCCACCTATGCTAAATTTTTACTACACTCTCAAGGATATTTTATTTAAGGTTACATTGGTCCATTTCATAAATATAAGCCCTATGAGGCACCCTTTCATGAAGAGCTTCCTAGGCCACCTATGCCAAATTTTTACTACACTCTCAATTTGAGGTTGCAAATAGGAAAGAAGGATTAACTTTCTCCGTTCACTTTTGACACACATATTTGGCTTCTCTACTTGGAGATTGGTGCATGTTTTAGGTACACTGTGTATAAATGGAGACATGTATAAATGGAAACGCCTCTGGATATTACTCATGAAGAAATTTGATTTGGAACCATTATCATATGAGCGTGAAGGTTTCATTTTGGGTGAGGTGATGAAATACAAAGATACCATATGAGGGTGAAGGGTTCAGATTGACTGAGACTATGAAAGACAAAGGAGGCCTGGTCTAGGATGCAATTATCAATAAAAATAAACTCTTATAATTGTCAATGAAAATAAAATCTTACATTGAGCATAGGGAAAAAACAAATTGTGAGGCGGATAATGTACAAAATTTGTTAAATAAGTCATTTATTAAAGATAATTATAGATAATGTATATTTGTTGTCAAAAGAAAAATTTGTCTATTTATTAAAGGTAATTATAGAGAATGTATATTTGTTTACAACAAGCACTAAGTGTATTTTTATTTTTTTGAAATTACTCTACTACTCATTATCAATTGTTATTTGTGTATAGTAATGTCATAATTATATTAGGTAAAATTGAAAAGATAAACTTATTACATGTATATATGTGATATCATTTGTTAATTGATAATTTGAATGGGAATTTCATAATTGATGTCACCCATATCTTTTGGGTTTTTTAGGTTAGTAGAGAGACATATGAGAAAAACTATGTAAACAATGGAAGAATGCTCAGTAATGTGTTAGATGCCCTCCTCCCTAATGTAAATAATTTATAGCATATCTATCTTCAAATGGGGGAAATATTACATTGGTCCATTTCATAAATATTAGCCCCATGAGGCGCCCTTTCATGAAGAGCTTCCTAGGCTACCTATGCCCATTTTTTACTACTCTCTCAAGGATATTGTATTTGAGGTTGCAAAGAAGAAATAAGGATTAACTTGCTCCATTCACTTTTGACACACATATTTGACTTCTCGACTTGGATATTGGTGAATATTTTAGGTACACTATGTATAAATGGAGATGTGTATAAATGGAAACGCCTCTAGAGATTACTCACAAAGAAATTTGATCTGAAACCATTACCATATAGGGTGAAGGGTTTAGTTTGGTTGAGGCGATGAAAGAAAAAGGTACCATATGAGGGTGAAGGGTTTAGTCTGGTTGAGACTATAAAAGACAAAAGAGGTCTAGTCTGGGATGCAATTATCAATAAAAATAAACTCTTAGATTGAGAAATGGGGAAGGAAGTTGCACATGCCTCTATTTTGAGTAGATTGTTTGATTGTATTGCCGTTAACATTAACATTTATTTTTCACTCAAATTGGGCTATAGTTAGATCATGTGACATATCACATCTTTTCTCATCTATGCTCTTCTTCCATGTGTGTTACAGACTTACGATGTTTCCCTTGCAACATCTGGTGCAAATGCTAGTTTAATTTTTCTACGTGAGAGTTTATCGCTCTGAGATTTAACTCTTACTTTGATAAAGGTTTAAAATTTATCAGTTTCCTTAAATGGATTTACATAGTACATGGATTTTATAACATATCAACAAAGTATAAATGTGGAATTCACATTAATTCATAGTCTTCTCCTTACATGAAAATAAAATGCAAGTATTCTATTAATTTAAGAAAAAGAATCAAGATTTAACGACTATCAATATTTTAAAGAAAAAATCAAGCTTGTCATTAAATTAGGAATAGGCCAGATTTAGTTATACAAAAACATGAAAAGGATTAGTTTAATGGAAAGATACATAAAACTAAATGTACACATTATTTTTATGTTAGATTTTATGATATATTATATATATATATATATATATTTATTATATATATTATATATTATATATATATATATATATATATATTATATATATAGGATATAGATATAAATGGCTACAACTACACAAGGCTGCAATGCAATGGAATACTCGCCGATTAACATTGCTTTAAACGAAATATTTCAAGCATTTGAAGGAAATTCTTTTTAAGGATTAATTTTAAGTTTAGTGTTTGAATCTATAATGTATAGTCATAATTATTTTAAGTTTTAAGTTGTTTTTCTTATATTGAATTATAAAATAAAGATTGTTTTTCTTATATTGAATTGTAAAATAAAGATAAGAGACAAAAGAAATTTTGGATTTTTTTATTAAGTGGAATTCCTTAAAAATTTAATATATGTTTAATGTTTGAATCTAAAATATATGATGTCACTTTCTTTAGGTTTTAAATTGTTTTTGTTTATATTGAATTATAAAATAAAACTTGTAAAAATATGGATTTATATAAAAAAAACTATGGAAAATTTATATGAAGTGGAATATTAGTTTATGTAACTTTGGAAGATTTATGTGAACGGAATTCTTTTTAAGGATTAATTATAAGTATAGATTCTTCTTTTTAAGGGTTAATTATAAATTTAGTGTTTTAATCTATAATGTATAATCATATTTTTTTTAATTTTGTTGTTTTTCTTATATTGAATTGTAAAATAAAGAATACGATTTTAGATAAAGAAACTTTGGAATTTTTTTACGAAGTGGAATTATCTCAAAAATTTAATATCTTGGATTTCGTATTGTAAAGCTTCTTCACATGGTCATATAGGGGAAGTGTTTTTCATCTTCCACCTTCTTAGTATCACGAATCTAACAAATTCTATCATCCCAGGGTGTCTTGGGAGTAGACCACTTTGGAATTTTTTTGTGAAGTGGAATTCTCTCAAAAATTTAATATCTTGGATTTCGTATTGTAAAGCTTCTTCACATGGTCATATAGGGGAAGTGTTTTTCATCTTCCACCTTCTTAGTATCACAAATCTAACAAATTCTATCATCCCAGGGTGTCTTGGGAGTAGACCACCACTGAGTCTCACTCTGAAACTCATGAGAGTTAGTTCTAATCTTAACGATGTTCATTTTCTTCTTAGTGTTAGTCAACATAAAGATATAAGTATTGAGGGTGGGGTTGATCACCTCCTTATAGTACCTTGGCTTCCTTTTACCATCCAACTCCTTAACATCCCACATCTTCTCCTTAAAAATGGAGGTAATAGTATCTTTGATATTGTCATTAATTCCCATGATGATTTCCTCTTCAATCCCCCAAAGTGATGCAGGAGCATCCAGCTCGCCATAACCGGGCAAAGTCTCAACCAGGTTTGAAGGTTATTGATCAACGAGATTATGTTATTTTTACGTATTTAGGAGATAGTTTTTTTTATTAACTTGTTTTTTTTAACAGAGTTGGTGAATTCAGTCACAGTTAGTTAAATGGCTAGAATTACTGTAGTTCGAACAATAGCTAGGGAATAGTTTGTTAAATTAGGAGAGAAATGACAAACTTCTCATACAAATCTTGTAATGTCAGACAAATATGGTTATCAAAGATAACAAGATCTTTTTGTAACTAAATCCTATGGCAGTTTGATTAACTGCAAAATCAACTGAAATGGAAGGGCATAATAGACAAAATGTAACAGAGGGAAGGGGTTCAGCAATTTCAGAAGGAGAGAAATAAAACAAACAACACAAAAATATATATCACTCAGATCATTGTCCATCTGCAAACATTTTCATTGTTCATTCTAGTATTAATTTTTAGTACAGTTTGATAAAGAAAAAAATTGAGAATGCCTATGAACGCACTGTTCTACATCTCGAATATGAACACACAATTTATCTCCAATGTTGGACGGATTTCCGCACACAGCCAAGCAAAGAACCGAGAGGCATAAACAATTGAAGTACAGGAAAAATAATTGCACACAGAAAGCGACCAGGACAAAATAATTGCATGCAGAAAGCGATCATAGAACAGAGGTAATTATGTTACGCACTTTTTCGCATTCCACTGAGAAATCAAAATCGATTGCCAAGCATTTCTATTAATTATTGTCAAACATAACATATATGTATATTAAGGGTTCCATTCCCGTAAGTAAAACATAATTAAGTGTGTAACCGAAGTAGCATTACAACCAAAACCCTGGACAAGGGTTCATCCATAGCCAACGACAACCTTTTCTATTTAACAACCATTGTGCAAATTGAAGGCGGAAGAAGCAGCAAGGACAAGATACAGACAACGACAAACTACATACAACCTATAGTACCCGTGACTATTAACCATTCGGGATAATAGACCGAAAAGCTTGAGGAGTCAGGCCTACCAAGAATCGGTTCACTGTGACAAAAGGAACTGGAGAACCCGCATGCTCAGGCCGCAACCAACGACCTGTAACCAACAAACACCAAAGTTAAGTTACAGGTGTGTTAAGGGAGAAGCCATTCGGTTAAAGAAACCAATGCATGCTGATAAAATCACCATAGTTACCTGAGCAAGCCGAGTCGAAATCGAGCCATAGCGATGTCATGGATAAGTTGCATAGTTGGAGACCAAAGGAGAAAGGTGGGTAAGTAACAGTAACAGAAGCTGGACAGATTGAAGCAGGGACGGAAGACATTACCTGTTCGAGCTAATGAGTGACCGCCAAAGTAACTTGTGCTCAGAAGAAACACCAACATTCACGAAATGAAAACCCAGAGTAACGGAAAGTGTGATGCTTGAAACCAGATTTGAGTCGTAGAAACAACAAGAGTTCGAAGAGTAAGTCCTAACATCAACACATACTCAGGTCCACAACAAAACGAGAAAGAATTCAAAAAGCAACCCTGACCGAACCATATACACAGGTCTACATACAACAAACAAGAATACGAAGGGCTTCAGAACAGAGGGAGAAGTATTCAAAGAAAAGAATAAAAATACCAATTTTTCTGTGCACATATCCTCATAGCGTCCTATTCGTGTCTGAAATATTTTAACAGAGAATTACTATGTGAATGTCTTAAATGCATGGTCACAGGACTAATTAAAGAAAAGATACCTCCGAGTACCGAATTCCTTGAATTCAAATAAGAAGAACAATGCTTGTTTACAAGGAGTATCAATAGAGGAACCAAAATGCGTAACGGGAATCGTCCAAACATTTCTTTACATATGAATAGACAGAGTTTGCCATCATAATGAAAATAACAACCATAATAAAACTGGGGTATGCAAATCTTAACTTGCAAATCTTAACATCATAACGAAAATTTCAGTTCCAGAAGTTCATTTGCAGTCATCAAGCTAATGTCCATTTATATTCGATATTTAAAAACAACTTGAGAACGAACCAGTTTATGGATTTCGGGACTGTAAACCCTCATTCACATAAATCAAAAATCCCATACATTTTCCAAACCAACTCTTACGAGTTGACAGAGACACTATCTAGCAACAAGACTCAACATAACAGTGGCTCGAGGCCTATAGCTAAACTAACCGATACGTCGAGAGACTTAGGCAAACAAGTTACAGACAAATAAAACAATGCTACCCGAAACTTTTTCGGAGTAGTCGAAGGTCCCAACACCGAAACCCTCAGTCGTTGTACCTGCAGAAGAAACCACAGGATGAGAGTCAGAATACAGTGAAAGGTAATCCAAGATTTCGAAACAATTTTAATTTAGAACAAGCTGAAGCTACAGTGGGTTTTTCTTACCTACTGAAGGAGCCGTGACCAACACAACCACAGACTTTTTCCCTGCTCACAAGGAGCCGAAGTCGTTACAGGTCGAAAGAGGAATAGGTAAAGCAAAATAGCAGAGAGAGAAAGCTTAGCAGTTGCATTGGAGCAGGAAACGATGAAGAACGACACCATTGTTTTGTCGAGACCGTGCCTGAGCCGAACCGTTGCTGTAGAATGAGACCAGAAACCACATTCAAGAAGAAAATCGACACACAAAGGTAATGACATTGAAGACCGAGACCATAAATCGAACAGAGGACACACAGATTCAGAAACCCATAAAAAAATTGACAGTAGAAAACCCTGGGATAGTCTAAATACAAACAGGGAACAAGCCTTACCAGGTTTCCATAGTTCCGCAAACGACTGAGACACTTCCACAACAGAAATCAAACAAACGGTGCTGTGAGAACCGCCAAAAACATGCAACTCAATAGACTCAGAGCAACAAAACCATGAACCAACTAACAGAACTCCCATCGAACTTGCAGACTACCAACTCGTGTCACAAAGAATCTGGGAACCAAGCTTCAACCAAATACAAGGCATCGCAGAAGAGAAACACTGTGAAAATTGCCACATCATCGAGAGCTCGCAGAAGGAGGGAGCAGAACTATTACATAACCTAAATGAACTCAAAGGTGGCGGAAACCCTATACGAGGGCAGCGTTTAGAATCCCAACACGATACAGCTGTCCGTCTCATATATAGCCAGGTACCATACCATACACAAACAATTAATTGAGTCCAGATTAATGATCAAAATATCTCTATCCAAAATCCGACGTTCATAAATATCAATCGATAATACAAACCAAGTTGAAAGGGAGTGACGGCGGGGCCACGTTGGCTGGCCCCGTCAACAATAGACTTAGCTTTTAAGAACTTTGGATAAAAGGAAAACTTCTATTAAAAGCAAGCTCGACCTCTACAATAAGACCGCAATGAACCATCAAAAAATTATTTAGATGATTTTGAACATTCACCTTTTACTTAAAACTTTGGTTAAAGCATTGGATAGCAATTGATATTTAAAAAGTCAAACGAAATTAATTTATAGTCAAAGCGATATCGATTGCTATATACCTGCTACTTATTTAAATGATTTTAAACATTCACCTTTTACTTAAAACTTTGGTTAAAGCATTGGATAGCAATTGATATTGAAAAAGTCAAACGAAATTAATTTATAGTCAAAGCAATATCGATTGCTATATACTTGCTACTTTCAAAAGGTATAATAAGATCATGAAAATAACACAAAAGAAAGATGACTAATATATTTTTTTATGTTTAGTTTTGTATATTTGAATGAGAACATACAATAAATATTAATATGTATACAATGTTTTTGTTGAGATTTTGTAATATTTTAGAGTCATAGAAACTTTTGATTTTATTTAGGTTAAAAATGAGGACCTGGAATAAATGAAATATACACATTTCTCTAGTTAAAATTTACAATTTTTTAAAATCAAACACAATTTTATTTTCCGAGAACAACAAATAAAATTTTTCATTCTTACTCAACAATTTAACAAGCATATTAACTTCTGTTAAATTTATTTTCTTTCCACCAAAAAATGATAAGTTCAATGAAACGATAAAACTATAACACATTTAGTTCAATATAGAATGGGGAATTTTTACTCTTATCTACATTTGATCCAGAAAACTAAATACATGTAGTTATACATTTGCAAACAAATTTAAGTAGTACTTTAATATTGATTTAGATTTAGGAATGGGGGGATAAAATTCTTGTGTAGGGCCTCACTAGTAAATTTTCCCCTCAATCTTTTGGATCACCATGAGTTTGATGAATCTAATAATTGGCTTCACAACATCCTAGTTGGGCAGTCTCTTCATTTCTTCCTAGTTCCCTAGAGGCCCCAATACATACACTATGTGTGCTTAGTAGCTTTGAAATATCAATAGTGAACATCCATGTAAAATTAGGAATTCTCCCCTAATTTCACAATTCCAATTGTGGCCTTGCTTATTGCTTTTTAGATTTTTTCCCTCTCATGGCTATATTCTTTCTTCCCCTTGTTCACTTTATTTTCCTTCTCACTTCCTCCCTTGAATTCTCTTGTATGTAAATAGAACTAATTTTCCCATCTACATAGACCACAAAATTTTGGCCATACATCTTTCAAGGTGTGTTGACAACATCACTTATTTTGAGACAATGTGCCAAAAAATCAAAATTTATGAGAAGATGTTTTGTAGACCCTTGCCAATTTTTCACCTTTGTCAATGTTTTCAACACTAATTTCAAGAAAGTACAAGGTCCATGTTTTTCATTGAGTGAAGCGGAGACTTCACAACCACCTCACTCCATATACATTTAATTTAAAGGAATTTGTTTTCAACAAACAGGGTCATAATTAATGCAAGTGGGGATGAGGAAAAATGGGTAAAAGTAAATTTTAAATTAGAAGAATTTTAGATTATGGGTTAGATAAAAAAGTGATTTAGTTAGCTCACACTACAATCCCAACATCCTCTCAATTTTTGAATTATTTTTTCATTAATTCACTTCATTATTTAATTAATGATTTTCCATTAATCAAAATAAATTATTTACATAATATTTAACATTAATCACTCATTACTCTTCAAACAACAATGATGAACTATTTTTAGGGTTTTCTTGATATTTTGTGTGTTGATCTTCAATGGTGCCCCCATGGGGGGAGGTAGCCCCTTCTTTAAAATGTAGTTGCAGGCCTTTTAGGAAACAATGAAGTTGCCTCAATGGTCGTGACTCTAGTAAGGAATAATCCAAAGTGAAATGGATCATATTTTCTATGGGCATAAAAAGCAACTTTGTTGGAAATACCAAGGGATTAAATAGGTGCAAAAGTTGAGTAAATGTGGAAGCATGTCATTATCTGTAAATTTTTGGGTGTGTGGCCTTTGGAAAAAAATCCTACTTATCTACATTAAGAAGAATTGGACTCTAAAATGTGACCTAGATCTCAAACTAGGCTCCAAAGTTTTTTTCACAACCATATTCAACAACATTTAAGACAAAGATGAAATATCCCATCGAGGCCCATATTTCATGAATTATGTTGGTCTCTTCATGAAGCATTGGATTCAAAGATTCGATCCAAACAAAGAAGATTTCTCTTCAATTCTTATTGGATTGACCTTTATCGCCTTCTCTAGGAATTTTGGGGTCTAGAGCTATTAGAGAGTATTCAAAATACCATTGGGAACTTTTTCATGATAAGGGACACCAGTAAGCAGGGTTGTTATACTTCTTATACATGCCTCTATGCTCACCTCAATATATCCAAACCCCTTTTAGCTAGCATCCAAACGAGTAGTGAAGATGAAATTTGGGAGCAACCAATATATTACAAGAAAATCCTATTCATATGTCACAAATATCATGAATATGGTCATCTATTTATGGAGTTCATTGACAACCAAGTTCATCAAGCAACTTAGGAAAATCAAACTCTGGATTAAGATGGTTTTTCCTGAATAACTAATAGAAGGAAAATAGCCAAAAAGGTCCCTAGGGACTCCACCTGAACAAATGGAAATACAAAAATTAGTTATATATTACTTTAACAATTAAAAAATGATGAAATAATAATTGGAGAGAAGAGGTCGAAAAAAAAAAAAAAGAGTAGGAAACTTAGCAAGAACCCCAACAGATGGAAAAAATAAAAAAATATATAACCAATGTCGAGGTCAATCAAGATTATGAGGGAATGGAAGAAGATGCATTTTAACATTTTGATGGGAAGACCTAAAGGAAATTGATTTACAAGAGATCAATCTATAAGTCCTAGATGAAAATTTGAGAATCAAAGATCCAACAACTATTCCATAGGAGAAAAGCCAAATCGTCACAAGAACCTAACTCAAGAACCAATATAACATCCATTTCCAAGCTCATAGATCAAAGGTCCATAGCAATTTGGCCCGAAGGACACTCCTACAAAATATAGATCATCAAAGAACTTTTGTGAAGCGACATTTTTATTTTTAGCAGTCTTTTTATGTTATCTAGTCTATCTTTTTCTTTTATGTAAACCTATGTTTTACATTTTTGGTTATTATAATCTCAGATAGAGAATAGTATTCAAACAATGAGAAAATTTTGTGTTTATAATAGTGGTCTAGTTTCCAAAGTGGAAGACTAGTAGCAAGAAGCATCCCTGTATATTAATGCTTTTTAATGTAATATAATTATACTGATCTCACAAAAAAATGAATCCAACCCTCATAGGGTATATAATAGATTGTGATAGAGTGTTCTATTAAGGGAGTCCTTGTGTGAATTTCATCAATTCAAAACCCCACAGGTCTTGCTAACAAAAAAAGGCATCCATTGATTTCATCATAACATACTAGTGAAGTAGTCATGCTACTAGTAAAATCATCATCATATATAGATGGAAAGGAAAACAAAGCCTATTATTACAATCCCCTCCTCAAAGGAATAATGACCTCCATTTTGAAATAAGAAACAAATGTATCATCATAATAATTTCAGATTGCTAAGTAAACAAAATGCAGTGTTACAATCACCTTCTCCTTTAAAAAGAATATCATCCTCCTTGTTCTTTATTTAGAATTAATTTTGAAATAAATATGCATGTTTTTCATAACATCCTCTAATTCTCAAATATCTTCCTCTACTCCAAAATGCTTCCAATGTACCATGACTTCATAAATAATTTGATTCCATAATAATTAAATATCATTTAAGCATGATTTTCTAAAAGCAAAGACACTTTATAATGTGTGGAAT
>APFE030776228.1:0-11323 GCA_000404065.3 Pinus taeda
TCTAGTTAACTGATCAACCAGCCAAAAATAGCTAGTGAATGCAGAGAATTCGAGTTCCCCAACCTTGGCAAATATTCCAAGGTAGTGTAACATTAGTTGTAGACTAGTCTTGAGTGTATAGGTGTTACATGCAGTGAGATGATTAGCCTAAAGGAATTGCGTAATATATTTGAGGAATTTCCTAAATAATATGGGCCTAATTCCTCAAGGAACATCACAAGGAAATAGGAGCTCAAGAAAAGGAAGAAATTGACTAAGTCCGGGTCATATTTTCTCAGTGAACTGAGAGATAGGTTAAACACTTGCATGTTGTGCTCAGTTGAGAAAAGAAATTGAAATACATCTCTATTCTTCTTATTTAATGCAAGAAAGCATTAGATTTTTTAGCAAAAAAAATTTCCCCGAGAAAAAATACTTTTTGCATGTGTGTGATTTCTGATTGCACTTCTGAAATTATTCTTCTAGATTGTGAATTACTTCCCGCAAAGCAGTAGAGTAGGTTTGTGTCCTGTGATTTTGATTAAAACTTCATGACTCGTTGCAAATCTACAACATAATTTCTACAAAATATTAACTGCGGGTACATGAAGATATATTATCAGTATCTTCCAAGTTTCATGTTATGAAACATCCTAGAAGAATATTTATAGCAAAAATACGAATATGACCTATTTGATGAGTATTTAGAAAGTTGAACTTCCTTAGATCATACCTCTGAAATTATAGGGAACCAAGGTATAAAATTTGAACCATAGGTACTTGAATACTTATATATGTATCCTCCAAGTATCACATTCTAAAACATCCAAGAAGAAAAGTTATAGCAAAAAACCCAAGATGAATTGTTCACCCCATGAATCACATTTTTTGCTTCATTTTTAGACTCCAAGAATCACCAAAAAAAAGTATTGTCAACTCCTCTTGCGATCTCAAATATTTTCTTTCTTTGATTTATATTAGATGAGCTCATCTTCCCTTTATTTATATTGTCTATGGGGTTGACTTGTAAAATTGGTTAGGTGAGCCTGCTTGTACTTTAGATGGGTCATTCTCACGATGTCTTTCATATATCTTCATTACTATAGAGTTAGAGAGAGTGTCATATACCATAAAAAATGGGTCAAAATAATTTTTCCAACCATCTTATGATCCAATTTGAGCTATGAAATTATAGTAAATATCCTTCAAATATAGGATATCCAAATTGAGCATTAAAAGTTCAAAAACAATATTTCCAAAAATCTTCATTTTCAAATCTTTATCTTGTAATATATAGTCTTCCTATCTCTTTGACACCAATGACAACAACATTCCCATCAATTGATATTGAAGAGAAATTAAAAGAAAATGAGAAATTCTTGATTTCAATTCATTTTCACTCACTATTTATTAAAAATGGAGAGAAATTAAATTAATGAAACGATAGTTTATTTTAATTTTAATAAATATTTTATAAGATTAATAACTTTAATTTTAATAATATATAATATTTTTCATGTTTATTATTGATATAATTAATATTTTTAATACTTAATATAATTTTTAAATAATCTAGAATTCCTAATAATATTTATTAGATTTCTATTATAATGAAATTTATATAATTTTTTTAAATTGTTAAAAATCTATTCTAACTTGAATAATATCTTTAATATTATTTAAAAAGCGTTTATTCGTAAATTCTAATAATTTAATATTATATTAAATTTTAAGAAATTTAGAAAATTATTTGATGTTTAATAAATTTACAGGAATGATTGCTATATTTTTTATTGACATTTAATTCCCATAAAATATCTTATCCACTACTTTTTAACATTGGGAAAAAAATAAAGTTTATAATATTAATAAAGTAATACACATATCTAAACTTTTAGCATTAATAAAATGGTTGATATATTTGATTGTCTAACTTCTTAATGCTCATTTTTTTCTTAGTATCCAATTTGGATACTCTATCTTTGAATGCATTTTTACTCTAAATACCTTGATCAAATGGGAGAATATGATATATGTTTGAATACCTTATTCCAATATCTTTCCAATGGTATATGGCACACCCTCTAACTCCGTAGGAATGACGATATATGAAAAATTCTGTCAAATTGGTCCAACAAAAAGGTGCAAGCTGGCCTAGCCAGAAAATATAGGTCAACCTAGGAATTTTTATAGGTTAAAAACATTATAAATAAAGGGCGTATGAGTGGATTGAATACCATCCACAAAAGAAGAAATTTGAGGTGCACAAGAAGATAGGGAATATTCTTGGGGTCTTAAATGTGGAGCAAGAATATGATTTATGCAGTGAACAACTCATCTTGAAATTTTTTCTATAACTTTTCTTATGGGATGTTTTATACCATAAAACATAGAGGAGATAGAGGGGAGATAATCATGCACCTATGATAGAAATTTCAAACTTTGGTTCATTGTAATTTTGAAGATATGAACTAAGCAAGTTAGGGTTCTTGAATGCTCTTGAAATGTTAAGCTTGGAATTTTCAGTATAAATTTTATTCTAGGGTGGTTTAGAGTGTGAAAATTGGATGTGATATATTCACATACCTATCATATAAATTTCAAACTCTGGTCTCTATAATCTCGAAGGTATATTTTGAGGAATTTAGGGTTCCTAAATGCTCATGAAATCTACTTCAAACAAGTTAGTTTGGAAATGTAACCATAATTTTTTTTAGATGTTTTAAACTACGAATTCTAGAGGAGATAGAGGAGACATATCTAGGTACTTGTGGTAGAATTTTTTCCCTTTTTTCCCTATAATTTGGATGTATGCTCTTAGTAATCCAATGTTTTTGAATGCTCCTAAAATATGATTCAAATAGCTTAGTTGGAAATTTTCACTATTTTTCCTCTAAGATGTTTAAGGCAATAACTTCTGGTGGAGACAAGGAAGAGATATCTAAGTAAATAGAAAATAAATTTGATAATTTGGTTCACTTTAATTTCAAAAATATTCCAATGGAAGTTAGGTTTGCTAAATACTCCTCAAAATAGCTTCAAACATGTTAGTTTGAGATTTTTACTATAACTTATTTTCTCAGACTTTTTGAAAAATTGGATGTGTGGCAAGTTATACAAGTTTGTTCTTAGGATGAGACCATAAACAAGTTTTGGGAGAAACAAACTTGGTGAAGTATGCAAACTATGGTGTTACCATGAAATTTGTTAAACCATCAAACTCAGAGGAGATGGAGGTGACATCTTCATGTCATGTGGTATAAATTTCAAACTTTGGCTCACTACAATTTCAAAAATATGTTCTGATGAAGTTAGGATTCATGGAGGCTCCTGAAATCTAGTTCAAACAGGTTAGCTTGGAAATTTTATTATAAATTTTATTTGAGATGTTCCTAACTGTCAAATCAAGAGGAGGCAAAGGAGAGAAATATTGGTACATGTGGTAAAAATTTTAGATCTTGGTTCGTTATAATTTTGAAGATATTCTTTGAGTAAGCTAGGGTTCCTAAATGCTCATGAAATATGATTAAAAAAGGTCAACTTGGAAGTTTCATTATAATTTTTTTCTAATATGTTTCAGACAATGTAATATGGAGGAGACAAAGGAGAGATATCTAAGTACATGTAGTATAAATTTCAAACTTTGATTCATTATAATTCAATAGATGTGCCCTATGGGAGTTGGTGTTCTTGAATCATTGTAAAATCAACTTCACATAGGTTAGATTGGAATTTTTTCTATAATTTATTTTCTATGACATTTTAGAGTATGAAAGCTTTAGAGGTCCATGGAGAGATATAAAAGTATGTCAAGTAAAAATTTCAAGATATATGTATGAGTTTATTAATAGGAAGAGGCAAAAAAAATTTGTGCTTTGGGAGAAACAAATATGATGAAGGAAAAAACAACAAGTAGACTTGGTGAAGCCAGAAGAAGCTGGTAAATGTGGTGAAGGCAAAAGCAGCTAATAGACACGATGAAAGAAAAAGTAGTAAGGAAACTCAATGAAGTAGGTTGGTTCCTAGGAATATCTTGGAGAAGTGGTGATTGGTTTCTCATGTAGATTGGTGCCTACAAATCTTGCAGAAAAGGAGATTGGTGTCTTCTATAGGTTGGTGCCTACAAAGCTTTCAACAAGGAGGATTATTGTCTCTTATAGGTTGGTGACTACAAATCATACAGGAAGGGGGATTGGTGTCTCTTGTAGGTTATTTTCTATAAATCTTAAAGAATGTGGGTATTGGTTTCTATTGTAGGTTGATTCATAGAAAGTTTGTAACAATAGGTTGGTTCCTACAAAATTTGTTATAAAGAAGTTTTCATTGTACCTTGTGTTGCATATGTGATATCTTTTTGTTATGATTCATGAATGTTTAAATAAATAAGAAATTGTCTTACACTAATTCACCCAAATTTCCCCCGCACACTGTCTATGTTTGAATTTAATAATATTCAATTCAATTTACAAATGAATGGTAGATCTAATTTTTCTTGAGTATATTAAGTTATATTTTACTATAATCAACATTCCTACTTTCTTGAAAAGGTGCGAAATGGTACAGTGTTTTCCTTATGTGTAAGTAGTAAGTGTAGAAGTTAGAGAATTGGATCTCTAGAACTACATCATTTAGATTACATTAAGACAACCTTCAGAGAAAGGGTTTGTGTCATGGCCCTTCTTTTCATAACAAGGAATTAGATTGATTGCAATGCATATAGAGGGATTTTGTGTAGTGATCTATCATCCTCTCTATCTCTGATCTCATTAGATTAGGGAATAGATCTTCTTATCTATAGGAAGAATTGAGAAATGAAAACATGGGGATTTTGGTCTTGGTGGAATTTGTTTCCTTTCAATTTATGATAGTGTGTAGGAAGAAGCTAAAGCATATAAGAGTTGGTTTTGTGAATGTATAATGATCAAGAGCATTAACCACTTGATTTAATAAAATACATAGAGAAATTTTCTATATAGTATGTTGTGTGTTTACTTGCATTGTCGTAAGGTGATATTCATTGATTTTATTATATAACTCTAATTTTGCAAGTTCCCGGTCTATATGATTATCAAATCCATGATATTATCATGGCATAGCTAAATACCCTTATAATTGTCTAGAAGGAAATTTAAAAGAAATTTTAAAATTCACTTAGTAAACTCAAAAGATAGATCATTTGTGTAAGTTAAGTCAAATACTCTATGTCTTTGTCTAAGAATGATAAAAAACATACTTTTGTCATATTCAAACTCTCCTTATTTCAAATTAGTAATAGATTCTAGATAATGAATTTTAAAAAAATATTCCTTGTATATGATTATAACATCTATAAATTTACTACATAAAATAGTGACATACAAAGAAATAATTTCTTAAAACTATAAATCTAATAAATTCATTATCTTTTTATTTTTATTTTTATTTAGATTCAAATTCTAATTTTAATATTATTCACAAATTTATTTTTCAAATCCGTTATTTTAATACCATTTTTTGAATTTGTACTTATCACGTTCTGATTGTAATATTACATTAATATTACATTCTATATTTTGATATGATGATGAGTAAATCATTTTTTTCTACCCATTACTCAATTAGTGTCAAATAATTCTTATAATTCTTTAATTACTCACTTATATCACTTATAATTTGAGTTGTTAAATCATATAAATGAATAAAATTTATAAATGAAGCTAGACCACTTGGGACACATAGAGTGAACAATACCACTTGAGCTATACCACTTATCCTAAATTCCTTTGACGGTAAATCTGATCACTATTAAGATATTGTAAATCACAACAAAATCGATGAAAACATACAAATTTCAGTTCCGGATTCTTCTAAATCAACCTAATACTAAAAAAGAAAACTTCAATTGCTATATGTTTTGCCAACAGACTTATGTAACGAAGCATCCGCCCAACTTAACATCTAGTATCTCTCCCATTACTCGCTTCATTAAGACGCTACATAATAAACTCACTTTAAACTTTAAAGCATTCGTTGACATATCTCTCGTATTTGAACTGCAAATTTTGCATTACCTAGCTACCAACTCACTGATGAAATCATTGGCGTTAGATGCAGGAATCGGAGTGTGAGCGGATGACACAGAAGATACGGCTGCAGAGGCATGTTACGATCCAGAACTGGTCATTTGGGTGGTTTGGGAAACGTAGGAAGTCACGAAAGCAGGCTTCGTTGGATCCGGCAAGTAAGTCACGGAATCGGTTGAAAGCATCAAATTGACGGTAGACATCAGTGGCCGAAGATGGGATTCGGGTTGTGTACACAAAAGGCCAACGTGAATGCATCTCAATGCTTGCGCCTCATCGCACGTTTCAATTATAGCTGGATCAATCAGTTGCGCAATATTTCCTCCATCATATGATCTCCATGCCTGCATTAACACAACGGGTTCCTCATTATGATAAGATATATACACACTTCGGACATATTCAAAAGATGGGCTGTGAAATCCCTAATCGCGTACTTCCCTAAACGGTTCATAGATGAACTAAAAACATGGTACTGTTAAAGTATCTTACCCATCCCAAAAGAATCTGCATTTCTGGTGACAAATTGTAATCCGTGTTCTTTCTTCCTGCGATAATTTCCGGGAGAAGAATGCCAAAGCTATACACATCGGCTTTTATAGATAATTGTCCCTGTATAGCATACTCTGGTGGCATATACCCGCTGCATATCCAATGTACAATGTCAAAGATTACATAATAGGGAAGAAAGAAAAAAAAAAACTTAAACCAGGTAATGATAAGTTATCTGCATTGAAAACTGTGGTTGTATATGTTAGAAAGTAAAAGCTTAACCGAAAATGTAAGTCTCCAAAAACTATACAAAGATGACATAACTTTAAAGTACAATTTCAGTATTTTCAATTCTCTAGAAACGAAATGAGCATAGAGTAAAACATATGCATTGACAATGTATGAGATATTGAAATCTTACTAAGTTCCTGCAACTCTTGTGCTGACGTGAGTTTCGTCTTCAGGGAAAAGTCTTGCTAAACCGAAATCTGCTATCTTTGGATTCAGTTGTTCGTCCAACAACACATTGCTTGCTTTAATGTCCCGATGAATAATCCGCAGCGGAGAATCCTCGTGAAGATAGAGAAGCCCACGAGCTACTCCCATTATGATATTGTAACGCTTCGGCCAGTCAAGCCTTTTGCGTTTGTTTGGATCTGTATATGTGAATGGGATTAAATATAAGTGTTCTCGGAAGATTAATGTTTGGTACCTACATCGATAATAAAATGGAAATCACTCACCGAATAGGACTTTATCAAGGCTCTTATTGGGTAAATACTCGTAGACAATCAACCTTTCTGACCCCTCTGCGCAACAGCCTAGTAGATTCACAAGATTTTTATGTTGAATTTTGGACACAAGTTTAATTTCATTCAGAAATTCTTTTCTCCCTTGCATAGATTTTAAAGACAGTTTTTTCACAGCTATTTCTGTTCCATGTTGAGTAGTTCACTGACAGATTCAAACCAAAATATATATAAAAAACTTTTATATTGCATTTAGGCTTAATTTTTTTGCAAAATATTTGCTATCAAGCTAATAATCGACATCCAACCGTCATTGGTGCAATTAGAACAACGGCTTTTTCTATAATTTAAGATTGTAAAAATGAATGGTGTTAGCTTTATTAGCTCATGTTACCTTGTACACAGGGCCAAAGCCTCCCTCTCCCAGCTTGTTATCATCATGAAAATTTCTCGTAGCAGCTACTAATGTTTCCATTGTAAATACCATTTGTCGATCATGACCGAGCAATGTGCTTTCCTCGTGACTATCTATACAATGAAAACACAGAGTTACAATTTATATTATAAAACATAAAGTTTTGTATTTTTTAACCAGTGAAGGAAGGGGATCTATAACGAGTTTTACCATGCCATGGGTTTGAAAATATGACAATTAAAAACAATTGTAAATTTGAGTTGTCCTGATCTAAAATAAAAGAACGGTTTTAAATTGATGGAATTTGAGCATTATCATGTTCATGATAGTATTTTTTTTTTTTAAATTGATGGGATTTCAGCATTATCATGTTTATAATAGTATTTGTTTTGTAAAAATGATATAAGAGACAATTTTTTTGGAAAGGTTTGGATAAAATTGTTTTCTATGTGATTTTTACAAAAAAAAAATGCTATCATAAATATTATGGATTACAAAAGTTTAAATTCAAAATATCACAATTTAATATATTTTTTTAAATATTTTTGTATTAAAAAAAAAGTTTAAATCATTTTTTATTAATATTAATTATGAATTAATTTTAATTTAATATTTTTTTTAACATATTATTTGAATATAAAAGTTTCAACTTTCAAAATACTAAATACCTAAAATTAATTTTAATAACATTTAATTATATTGAATAGTTTAATATTATAAAAAATATTATAAAAATATAAATAAGAAGGAAAATAACAAATATTCATATTTTTAATATTTAATTTAAATCTAATAAATAAATCTCTTTTACATGTTAAATTTATTTAAATTATTTAAGTTTCCAAAAATATTTCTTAAACAGTTTGAATAGGAAGCCATCCAAATCGAGAAAAGTGGGAAAGATAATTAATAAGAAAATGACATAATTTGTGGTTTTTCTTGAATAACAATGATGAGTGATAAATCAATTTAAATTCACAAATAACAACCAGTAATAAATATGAACACTACTGATTTATCAATTAAATTTACCCATAAAAATCAAACACTGCTAATTGGTCAATTAAATTATAATAAAATTTCTAAATTATCAAAAAAAGAAAAGAAAAAAGAAGAAAAAAAATAAAAAAACAAAATCAATCAAATCCTACAAGGCTTTATGACTTATGTACAACTACCGGCGTTCTGACTTATGTACAACTACCGGCGTTCTGTGCAACGAGGTAGTGAATCTGAATATGGTCACTCACACCCATATCCGACTGGTATAATCTAATTTACACAGTTTTCTGCTAAATGTCATCAAAGCCCTTGTTTAAATGGTCATGTGTTAGCTGTCAACGATCGGCAATATCTATTATTTTCTGTTAAAAATATAATTTCACTGCCCGCGCACAGGTCAGCGGTCAACAGGGCAGAAAACCACCGCAGGAAATCAAAACCACCGGTCTCATATCGCACCACCTCACAACGCAAAGTGGTTTCCGTGCATCGAGCTCCGATGCAATTGGGAGCTGACAGCTGTTCAAGCGCTGATGCTGGCCTGACATCAGCACTGACAATCCATCGGAAGGTATCGTTCACCCAACTAAGCCTGTCCGATATCCGTCCGATCTTGGTGCTTCTCTCTCCACCGGTTAAAGTCTTCACAAGTACGTACGGGGCCTGTTAAAATTTAATGAGGCGTGGACCATATCCCATGCCTTATGATAAATACACTGTCATGTTTTGGTAATGTGTTAAATGTTCTACGGCGAAGTTATTATGGTGTATGGGCCGAAACCATATGGTAAGTTTTTTTTAATATTTTTTTAAAAGGCGTTAGACCCCAATTTTTGGTATGTAAAAAAAACGGGATTAAAAAAAATAGAATTTTTTTTTTATATGAATCGTGTGCGACCCCTGCAAAAAAAAGATGAAGTTTGTAATGTATTTGGAATATGAAAAAAAACAGGGGGTCCGCAGTGCCAATGAAAAATTTGTGAATCTCACACAGTGAGAGAGAAAACTTCGCAGCAGCGAATGTAAAAACACAGAGAGGTGAATTTTGTATTACAGGGAATGCACAGAAGTGCACAAGCATCTTGGGTCTGTAATGTAAAAGTGATTTTCATCCAGCAGAGTAATTTTGATGGCAGTGTAAGAAGTAAAAAAAAATTGCACAACAGTGCAGAAGGAGGAGAAGTAAATGAAAACCAGTAGCTTGTTTTGTTTTCAAATCCATGAGTTGTTTCACACAGGTGAAAAGGTAAATCTGTAACTCTCTGTAAGTTTTGTTTTTCACACAGCAGTGAATGTAAATGAAATATTTACACACAGAAGTGTAAAATTTCATAGGAGGCAGAGTAAATCTTGTGAAAATGTTTTAGTGAATCCCTCTGAGTAAAAGAGGATGAATATGTAAATGTTTTTGTTTAATGAATGGAAATTTTATGGTGGTGAAATACTCTGTCCTGTGTATTTATTTTTAAAAGACTTCTATGTGTAAAAGATCCTGGTGTAAAGGAAACAGAGCATAGCCTCTGTGTTTTATATCTTGATGGTTTTGGTATTTATCCATCCCAAACAGTAACAGCAAAAAAAATACCCAACAGTGGTATCAGAGGAGGTTTAGGCTCTTTGTAAGTAACAAAGAAGCTGAAGGAAGGAGTCTTTTGGTTGCAGTAGTCAGTTGTTTTAAGACATACAGTCAAGAAGTTGAAGCATGGCTGAGAATGCAAGGAATGGCTAGCACAAGCACTAGCATGGGTTTGTTTAACCCTCAATTCCCACAGTTCAATGGGAAGGATTATGACTACTGGGCAATAACCATGAGAGCCCTGTTTGCATGTCAAGATTTATGGGAAATAGTTGTAGATGGCTTTGATGAACCAGCAAATGAGACTGAGTTTAACAGATTAACTCAGGGAGAGAAAGACCTATTGAAGAGCAATAGGAAGAAGGATGCAAAAGCCATTGTATTCTTGTATCAAGCATTAGACAAGAGTGTGTTTCCAAGGAGAGCAGGAGCTAAGACATCCAAGGAAGCATGGGAAACTCTCAAGACCGCCTACCAAGGCATGGAGAAAGTGAGGACAGCAAAACTACAGCTGCTGAGGAGAGATTTTGAGAATCTCAACATGAAGAAGTCAGACAATATTGACTCATTCTTCACACATGTAATTGGTCTGGTTACACAGATGAGGACTCATGGAGAAACCATTGAAGATAGGAGGATTGTGGAGAAAATACTGAGGGTCTTACCCTCAAAGTTTGATGCTATTGTCACCACCATTGAAGAGACCAAGGATCTCTCAAGCTTTTCAGTTGATGAGCTACATGCATCATTGATAACACATGAGCAGAGATTGAGTAGGAATCAGAACTCATCTCTAGAGCAAGCCTTCAAGACCCAGATGTCCTTTGGAAGAGGAAGAGGTCAAGGCAGAGGAAACAAGAGAGGAAGAGGCAGAAGCCAGAACAGAGGAGGAAGGAACAGTCCAGCAAATGCTCAAGGAAGAGGCAGCAATCCAAATCAGAACCAAGACCAAGGCAGCAGCCAGCAAAGAGAACAACATCATGCTCAAGGACAAAGGTATGAAAAATCCAATGTCCAATGCTATTACTGTAAGAAATATGGGCATTAT
>APFE030776241.1:0-38202 GCA_000404065.3 Pinus taeda
TGACTAATGAAATTATTGATGGCATCATCTTCTATTTGGTCTTTAAAATCTAAAGCCTTCTGTACAGTCAATGGGGATCTGATATTGTTAGTAAGGTATGACACAGGGTGCTGGTTAGTTTTGATCATTGTAAGACTTGGCTGTGCTGGAGGGTATAGAATTAGATTTTTAATATCTAGTCCTCCAGTTATAGTCATGTTTCCCTACCGACAACCAATGTAAGCATCGACAGTAGCAAGCCAAGGTCTACCTAGAATTAGCGGATGTCCATCCAGTCGGGTTTTTGGATTAATTATCAGGAAATCGGTTGGGTATTCCCAGGAATCTACAGAGACCATGACATCGTATAGAGTACCTTCTGGTCGAACTACAGATCGGTCTGCCAATTCTAACAAAGTAGAGGTAGGTTCTACCGATGTAATGCCGAGCTTTTGGCAGGTAGAGGTTGTCAAAATATTAATTGCAGCTCCTAGATCAACTAAAGCATTAGTCAGTGTCTGACCATAGATTTGAACAGTTACAATTGGACTTCCGGGGTCTTCATATTTAATGGGTGTCTCCTTTCCTGATAACAGGTCAGAGAAAGTACCGACTACTTGGACTCTTGGGTTAGTGGTTGCATTCCTCCTCGATTTTTTTATGCACAGTTCTTTTATAGTTTTTGTGTATATAGGGATGTCTTGAATGGCTTGGAGGAATGGAATTCTTATGTACAAATTTTGTAACTCTCCCAGAATGTCAAAGTCTGGATATTGCACAGGTCGTGGTATGACTAATCGTTCCGAGAAGGGAGGGGAGGATGTACTTGCTTGATGATGGGTCTGCTCCTTATTTACACACTCTTGTTGTAATGGTTGTTCTATTGGTAACTGATCTTCAATGTGGATTGTTTTATCTCCCTCTGTTTCTATTATACGTCCAGATCTTAACTGAAGATCATTGCACTCCCTTAGGTCAGGTTCGATTTCTGATGTTTCCATGATTTGGAGGGATTGGACCGGTCTATTATTTGGATCGGGATTGGGTTGGGCTGGGAGTTGCGGTCTCAGATTACACTGGGGGTTTTGTTGTAAAGCTGTCAGAGTCGGTTGAGGGAGTGGAATAGTTCCTGCGGGCTGATATCTCGATTTTGGCCAGTTTGTCTGCCAGGGTGAACCTTGTGAAGTAGGGGGAATCCATTGTGAAGGATATGCGTTATTCTACCAATATGGTGGGGTGTAAGGAAAATTCGGCCAGCGGAATTGGCTTGGAGGATTCATCCACGGATTTGGAGAAGGAAACAGCTGTGATGACCAACTCGGGAATGGGGGTTAAGATTTGTTTTGCCACATATTATATTGCTGAGCATTACACTGCGGAGGCTGGAAAGAAGAAGTTGGGTCTGAAAACATACCAGATTGCCTTGGTTGCCATTAGCGACGCTGGTTAATGAAGTATGTTGATTCTGGCTCTTCTTTCGCTTCCTTATATACTGCCTTCAATCCAGGAAGTGAGGGGCAGCTCTCAGTAAGGTGATCTTTTGTACAGATAGCACATGTTTGAACTGCATCCAGTGGACATTCCTTGTGGCTATGTTTTCTTCTACATCGGGGGCAGAAAATCGCCAAATTTTGTTCCGCCTCTATCTGCTTCCGTTTAGCCTGCACAATATCAAGTTGTGTAGTTAATGTCCCCAGAATATCAGTTTTAAAATTTTCTAATAAATTTCCAAGTTCTACACGTGTTACTCCTTCTGTTGATATTTTGTTATCTCTGACAAACCGATCATACTCTGCTGGTTTTATCCTTGTGCTGCCTCTCAAACTCCTGATACATAAATCAATGATGTCAGCAAAATTCTCTTGATAAATATCCCCTTTTCCCATGATATTTAATGTTTCAATCCACTGTTCCTTCATGCCTCTGATCAATGCAGTTTTTAACACATTATTAGGCAGAGGTAGTGATGCATAGGGGGATCTCTGTAAATTATACTGAAAACGTTCTACGTATTCCTCTAATGTTTCATTTGGTCTAGCTGTCATTTGAAAATTTTTCATTTTTAATTCTCTAGACCTACAATAATCCTGATATCTTTAGGAAAGATTCTTTCATTTGTTCCCAGTTATTTATGACTCCACACCTTACCCATAAACCATCTTAGAGGCCGCTCCTTTCAAAGTGGAGGGGAACAATTTTAATTTCTGGAGTCAGTGGTGTAATCAATCCCCTGCATAGCACATCAAATTCAAATAAGAATGCATCGGGTCCTTGATGTAAGTCCGTGAAAGTAGGAATGTGTTGAAGAGGGATTGCTTTCATGGGGCGCTTTGCGCGAATCCACTATGGATATTGCAATGTAGAAGTTTGAGTATTTGGCTGATTCTGTGCCATGGGATCGAATATATGCCAATAACCTTCCGGGATTTCTAGGAGGGTATTCTTAGGCTGAGAAGGAACGGCCTTGACAGGGATTGTTTTGATAGCACTTCCCCTATCTGGAATTTCTATCTGAGGAAATGGGATGTCTTCAATAATTATTTTTACCGCGCTCCCCTTATCTGGGCTATTTAATGGCTGGATTATCCTAGGAGGAGACCTTGGCTCTCCTACTTCCCCTGTTTCCCCTTCTCCTTCACAAAGATTGCTTAAATTCCCTTCCTGCAGTCGTTCTGGAATAGAATTTTCAATTTCTTGAAAGTCCTGTTCATCAGTCTGAACTATGCCCCTCGCGAGGCTTAGATGGTATGTTGTGGCTGAAGGAGCTAGTAGGTTTTAGAATTATCTTTCGGGGGCCTCTGATGGCTTATATCAGTTTTCTTATAGATTTCGTTATGAAGGTTGTTCGGCAAGGGTCACCGGCCCTTTGGCTTTTTTGGGTTTGGATGGAGGTTTGATATTCTTTTCTGGCTTTTTCTGCTTAGTCACGCACTCTAATAAACTACTAAATCCTATTCAACCAGCAATTCTGCTAGGAGAGCGGACGGTGGAGCAGGGCTTTTACATGCTCCGTACGCAGGCTCTTACCTTCCGTTTTTAAAATCCAACTCTCCCCTAGCGGATTTGCGCACTACTCTATAAAGGACAAATGGCTATACTCTTTCCCCGGCAACGGCGCCAAAATGTAGAGCTATAACTAGGGTCTCCCACACCTCTAATTGTCCCACATTAATAAGTCAATCCGAGAACGTTTTGTTATTGCAAAGAGTAGCTCAATCCGAGGCTATTCATCCGAGTAATGCTTAGTAGTATAGCGTTCAGGAAATACAAGAGTAAACAGATGCTAAACTACAACTAAATTACTCCAAAAAGGTAGAATCACACAAAACAGCTTATCAGTCAAGGGTACGGAAGAGATAATCCATCCCTCTAGAAACTGATGGAAAGGAAATTAGAGCATGGACCATAGGTCTGGGAGCTAGGCAGCGACTACTGAGGCTCACTACAGCCTTAGACCTTCTCTCACACCAAAACAGCGAATACAAGTAAATGGAACGGCATCAAATAAAATGGAACAGCAAATAGGAAAAGGAACAGCAGTAAATGGAACAACAATCAAAAGAACTAAATCTCGCGAGTCAGAACCAAATTTGCTCTATTGCACCAAACTCACACTCTGCGATGAAATAACAATCTTCTTTCTTAAAGCAAACTGGATGGAATGTACTTTATGAAACAGCACTCATTGATAAATTATGGAACGGCAGTAATCGACCACATATGCACACCTCGCATTAATATAGTAATCTGACAATTAAGGATAATACAGCTATGTTTCCAAATAGAATAACATTACTTTCGGATTCCAATAATCGGGATTTCAAATGAATCAAATGACAGTAATATTCAATACAGACGCTCTGTAACAGAAATGACTGGTTGAGACTAAAAGCTTGCGATCAACTCTGAAAAGATTCAATTATACAATGCAGAGTCATTACACAGATTTCCTGAGAAAAACCATTAATGCATTAATCATAACAGAGCATAGCATAGCATATGAAAGGTATATCAGATTACCGAGTAATAAAGATAAGCAAACCAAGCATAAATCAGGTTATAATGATACAAAAGCAAGTGTCCTTTGGAGCCGGGCCCTTAGCTTCCAATGGTACACCGCCTTAGATTACTCCAGACGCAAAGATGAAATAAACACCAAGTCTTTTGTATTAACGCATCAACAAACGTACAGTAAACCAGGTCTAAGTGAGACTCAATGATCAAAGTTTTGTCTGAAACTGAAAATTACAAAAAACAAAGTCCTTTTGCTCAACGATGTTGTTCCTTTATATAAAAGTAACGGCGGGGATATCTAGGTAACAAAGATAAGTAAAACAGCGATCCCTCAGGATCTTCAAAGATCCTGAGGGATTCGCCAAGCTGTTAATCCTTTACTTTTCTTTCCCTCTTTCGTCGAATTGGTATCCCTTCTTTCTTTCCTGGGATATTCTGCTTTGATCTGCTCGATCTCGTTTGCATCCGGTTCCCTTCTAGAGGGACAGCAGTTATTCCTCCTCTGTCTTTCCCTTTTGGACGGCAACTCTTCGTTTCCACCTTTCCCTGTATAGAAAAACGACAATTATCAATGATTAAGCTTCCCATGTTAATTCTTACACATTTTATTAAAATTCTTTATTTCTTTGAATTCATAATGCAGAAAAGGTTACAAATGTTACTGAAAAGCCACTAAATTGTTTGTCAAAAGCATACCTTTCAAGTGCTCCACAACATCCATCTCCCAACCAAGTGGGGATATACCAAAAGTTTATACATGATAAAACAAGAACATTACATCATCCATCCCAGGCATAGTGGGGAAAAATGGGTCGTTACATGACCTTGATAATAAAATATATACATGACATAGAGACAATATCTAAAACAAGATAGTTATCAGCAACTATCATCAGTAACATCCATCACACAGCATCAGCAACCGTGATTTCTTTCTGCACCTGTTCCACCTGAATCAAAAACAACTGTGAAATTGTACCAAGATCTTCTAAGATAATGCCAACAATGCATTATTAGAAGTATATGCTCCCCCTGAACCTGTGCCAGATGGTCTCCGTCAAACCCATATTAAACTCTTTTCATCCTAAGTCTGGCCCACTGTTTTTCTTCAAACCAACATATATGCGACTGTATCCACAACAACCAGCGTATGTACGCAGCTATGCTTCATAAAACGCGCGTACAACCACTTTTCTCTGAACCAGATAGGTTTCAACAGCAAGATGATGCATCAACTACTCCCAGCTTCTGTCTGAGATATTCAAATGTCTCTCTGGGTAGCAGTTTGGTGAATATATCAGCAACCTGTTCTTTGGAGGGAACATACTCTAATTTGACCTTTTGTTAAAGCACTTGTTCACGGAGAAAATGATATTTGATAGGTATGTGCTTAGTCTTGGAATGCATGACTGGGTTCTTTGAAATGCTGATTGCACTTGTATTATCACATAGAATGGAGATGGGTGGAGTACATGTGATCTGAATGTCTTGCAATGTTTGCATCATCCAAAGGAGTTGTGTGTAGCAAGATGCAACAGCCACATATTCTGCTTTAGCTGTAGATAATGCAATTGAATTTTGTTTCTTGCTGAACCAAGACACTAATCTGGAACCCATATAGAATGCACCACCACTGGTGCTTTTTCTATCATCCACGCTTCCTGCCTAATCTGCATTTGTGTATGCATAAAGTGTAAGATCTGTGTCCCTAGGATACCATAAGCCAAAATTCTGAGTTCCTTGAAGACATTTGAAGATCCTTTTGACTGCCTAAAAGTGTGATTCCTTTGGATTTGCTTGGAATCTTCCAATTATTCCCACTGCATGCATAATGTCTGGTCGGGTACCTGTTAGATAGAGCAGACTACCAATCATGGATCTGTAGGTTGGTTGATGTACTGCTGTTGATTCATCATTTGCGCTGAGGCTGCATCCGTTACCATAGGGGTACATACTGTTTTAGAATCTTCCATGCCATATTTCTTCAAGATCTGCTTGAGGTACTTGGTTTGTGATAGAAAAATACCATCTTTATTTTGTTGAACTTGTAAGTCAAGAAAATATGTGAGCTCACCAAGCAGGGACATTTCAAATTCTTTCTGCATTACCAAAGCAAAGTTTTGACTCATGGCTTCTTCATTGCTACCAAAAATGATATCATCAACATACACAACAAGTATTAGCAATTTATCATTGTCAAGTTTTATATATAGATTGCTATCAGCTGATCCTTTTGAAAAACCTTGTTGATGAAGGTATTTGTCAAGACGATAATACCAGGCCCTTGGAGCTTGTTTTAGACCATAGAGAGCCTTTTTGAGTATACATACAAGTTTTGGATCATTTCCAAGGATGAATCTGTCTAATTGCTCAATATAACTTCTTCTTCTAGGTCTCCATTAAGAAAGGCAGATTTCACATCCATTTGATATACTTTGAACTTCTGAAAGCTAGAAAGAGCAAGGAACATTCTTATGGCTTCAAGTCTAGCAACAGGTGCAAAAGTTTCTTCAAAGTCTACACCTTCTTGTTGAGCATACCCTTTACAAACAAGTCTGGCCTTGTTTCTAACAACTTCTCCATATTCATTCAGCTTGTTTTTGAATACCCATTTGGTTCCTATGACATTCGTATCATTAGGTCTAGGAACCAATTCCCAAGTATTATTCTTTTCAATCTGCTCAAGTTCTTCATTCATGGCCTTGACCCAACATTCATATTTGCATGTTTCATTTACATTTTGCGGTTCGACGGAGGAAAGCAATGCTAGATAGCTTGAAGCTTCTGTAATAGTTCTTCTTGTTTGCACACCTGCCTCTTTTTGCCCCAAAATTTGAGTCTCTGGATGATTCTTCTGAACATACCTAGATGGAGTCTTTTCTTCTACCCTTATCTGTTCTTCTGGTGCCTCATTGGTTTCTTCTTCAGAGTTAGTCTGATTTGATGTGGAAGGATAGTCCTCATCTTCATAATCTTCGGTTTTTACCTGCTTTGGATTTTTTCCTGTTTCATCAACCACAACATCAATACTTTCAACAATTTTCTCAAGTCTTTTATGATAACACTTGTATCCTTTACTCCGGGAAGAGTAACCAAGGAGAATGCCTTCATCTGCTCTAGGTTCAAACTTGCCAAGTTTTTCATCAGTCCTTTTGATGTAACATTTGCTTCCAAAAATCTTGAAGTATTTTACAGTAGGAGTCTTACCATACCAAAGTTCATGTGGAGTTTGAATGTTGTTTACCCGGATGTTTGTTTTGTTGAGAATAGTGACCGCAGAAAATTCAGCTTCACCCCAAAAGGTTGCAGGAGTTCCAAACTCATCTAGCATAGCACGTGCCATTTGTTGAACAGTTATGTTCATCCTTTCTACTACTCCATTTTGTTGAGGAATTCTTGAGATAGAGAATTCCCTTCTTATTCCATGTTCTTCACAGAAGTCAAAGAATTCATCCAAGGTAAATTCCCCTCCTCGATCTTATCTGAGACATTTGATTTTGCAATCTGATTCATTTTCAACTAAAGCTTTGAAGGCTTTGAACTTTTCAAATGCTTCATCTTTATGCTTTAGAAGTCTTATCCAACACATTCTTGAAAAATCGTCAATGAACAATATAAAATATTCTTCTCCACGAGGTGACTTTCTCTTTGATGGTCCACATAAGTCAGTATGAACAAGTTCAAGAGGCTCACTGGCTGATCCTTCCTTTTCAGGGAAATGTGTTCTGGTTTGCTTACCAAATTGACATGATTTGCATATTGTATTTTCTGGAATGCAAATATCCGAAAGATCACGAACTGCCTAGTATCTGCATGCTTTTCTTATTTGAAGGAAGCTTAGATGCCCCAACCTTCTGTGCCATAGCCAGTGTTCATCATTTTCCTTAGATAGTACTGTTGTTGTCCTCCCTTGAGTATGTACAAGTTGTTTGGAGTTCTTACACTTTTGATCACTATTTCTCCTGTATCAAGCTCACAAACAACACATCCATTTGATCGAAATACTACCTCATTTCCTTGATCACACATTTCACTGACACTCAATAGATTATGCTTTAGACCATCTACATACATAACATTCCCAACTTTAACCTTTTTTTTTAAGAGAACAGAGCCTTTACCTTTTATGACTGCAAGAGTGTCATTACCAAATGAGACCTTCTTTTCTTTTCTAAGGCATTATATGGCTGAAGTTTTTCTTTATCACCTGTCATGTGTTTCGAGCATCCATTGTCAATATACCACTGATTTTCTTGTCCTTCTGCATATAAGGCTATTCCACATCTTTCTGTTTGCGGTTCTTTCTTTCTCCGTGTTTTGGGACCCAATGAAGCTTGCTCCTTCTGAGATGTTTGCCGAAATTTACTCCAGCATTCAGAATCTTCATGACCGAAGTTGTTACAGATAGAGCATTCTATTTCATTTTCAAGAGCAAAAAAGTTATTGTAGGTCCTTTTCATGATCCCAGTCACATTCCTTTGATTTCGTGCTTCTCTAGTCATGATGGTCTTGTAAGCAACACATTGAGCAGCTTTGTGTCCAAAGTTATGACATGAAAAACATTGGCCATTAAAGAAATTCCTACGATTAACAAATCTACTGACCTGATGATTGTAGTTTCCATTGACAATCATTCTTGAAGCAAATTGAGACTGATTTACCTGTGGTTGATTATAGCTTATGTTCATCCTTGAAGTAGATTGAACCCGATTTACGTGATAATCTGCGTTATGCCTTTGCTAACGATTATCAGCCTGTTCACTTCTCCTTGCTGCATCAAGATAGCTTTTTGAGGTTGATGGCTTCTGTGCTTGAGATGCTTCTTCTGTATATCCAAGACCTGTCTTTATCAGAGGAGAACGCTTCACTTTGATAATTTCATCTAAAGTTTTTGATCTTTTAGCAAATCCAAGATTGAGAGCTTTTGTTTTCTTAATATCTTTTCTTAAACCCACAATTTCACACTCTAAATTTTCATTTTGTTTTTCCCTTTCAACAAGTTGGAATATCAGAGTATCTATAATCATACTCTTTTCTTCTAAACAGATTTTAAGTTTAGAAATTTCTTCATAGAGACCATCTTCATCTAAAGCATCAAGAAATATCTTCAAAAGCCATCAAAAGTCTATAATCATTACCATGTTCATCTTCATCACTATTTGATAAACCATCGCTATCTTCATGTGTATAGTAGCTCTTCTTACTTACACTTTGTTTTCTATTCCATTTTGGCGGTTCCTTACCTTTATCCAGCTTATCTTTATGAGGACATTTGGTTGCATAATGACCGACTCTTCCACAAGCAAAGCATTTGAAAGGTAGTTTACCTCTGAATCTTCCAGAACCCCGTTGAAGGTTCTCGACAAAGTTTGCTTCTTCCTCTCCTTCTGAAATGTGTCCCGATTCATTGAGCTCTTCTCTTCCCGAAGCCTTGAATGTGGCTTCTCTCATATCTGATGGACCCCCTTTTCTCATTTCGAAAGCAGTTAGGATTCCGTGCAACTGTGTCATAGTAATACTTTGAAGATTTTGCTTTTCTTCTATGGCAGAAACTTTTGATTCAAACTTACAAGATAGGGATCTCAAAACCTTTTCAACTACAGTAACTTTTTTTATCTCTTCACCCAAGTTTTTCATGCAATTAACAATCTCATCTATACGTAAGAAGTAATTAGCTATACTTTCATTATTGTGCATTTTGAGAGTTTCATATTGAATTCTGAGAGATTGTAGTTTTGCACATTTTACCTGATCGTCTCCTTCATAGCTTAGAACGATCTTGTCCCATATTTCTTTGATGGTTTTGAGCTGCATAACCTTAACAAATTCTAATTGTGACAGACTCCCCAATAATGTGTTGACAGCCTTGGCATTTGTTTCATACTGCTTTTTTACCTACAGTATCTGTAGGAATTGCTAATGGAAATGTGTATCCTCCTTCCACGATTTCCCAAACATCTATTCCAAGAGATTGAAGATACACTGTGGTTCTTACCTTCCAATAGACGAAGTTGCTCCCATCGAAGATTGGTGGTCTAATGGATCCCTCTTTTTCGTAGGTACTCATGATGATAGATCTTCCTTCAAGCGATCAATCTTTTTCTGAAGGACCTGCTTTGATACCAATTGTTGGAAATAACACTGAGAGGGGGAGTGAATCAGTATTAGCAAGTCAATAATATTTCTTTTCACAATTAGATTTGTATACGCTACTTCAGTTAATGAAACTCGCGTATGTATGCAACTGTAGTTAAGGAAACTAGCGTATGTCCTACAGACTTATAATTTAGTTAATTCTTCAAATGTTGATCTTTAATCTGTGCATATAACAGTAACCAGGTACAGTAAAAACAGAGCAAACAATCACACACAAGAACACAAGATATAACATGGAAACCCAATGTGGGTGAAAACCACCTGCTGCAATTCGTCTATCTTCTTTTAATAAGAAACTTTTTTTTACAATATTTCTGTACTGGTGCAGTCTTATACCAGTACGCAGACTTCTACCTGCAGAAGGCTACAACCTTCTTTCGTTCTCTAGCTTCTCCTGGAAGGGAGCTACAACCCCCTAGCTCTTGTACTAGTTGATGTGTATACTAGTACGTAGGTGCTAACCTACAGAGGGCTACAACCTTCTCTTTTCTTCCAGGGACCACGTTTCATAAATTTTCAGACTGGATCCATCAATAACATCAATCAAACATCAAATATATCTGCATCAATCAATCTCCTTTGCACCAACCAAAACTGAATCAAACAATCACTTTTCTGAATGCTGTAACTAGAACACAGTAACAGCAACCAAAACCCATTGCAGAACCCAGAACACTGCAACAGCAAACAGAAGTAGCTAAGACATATTTTATGAGACGTACGCTACTTCAATGTGTTGACCCTGCGTTCATACGTTGTTATCTGAAGGCAGACTTACATATACGCTGTTTTGAAATGCCGAACCAGCGTGTATACCCGCCTTTGCTATACTGAACCTGCATACAAATCTGTAAAAGATGATTTAACCTTTACAACTATTCGGACATCAGTTATACCCAAATCATCAGATTTACAGATTACGACATGCGCCAATTATAAAAGATCAAAACCACACAAAGATACTTCTCTTCAAGCCTAAAGATCTTGACCCATCAATAAAACTTATCCTTCTTCAAGCGCTCAGGTTCCTCCTTGATTCAGATCCAGCTATGCACCATAACCCAATGACCAGTATTCTAGATCTTGCCTTCATTAGATATTCAATGCCAAAGTGCCTTTGCCTAATGATCTCCTCCTCCTTTTATAGTCTTAGGCCTTACTCAATACCATAGTCCAAAACCACTTTAGAATCAATACCTTGGACCAAATACCTAGAGTCAATACTTTGGAGAAGTTTTCAGGTGGATTTACAGGCAGTTTCCAGCAAGTCGAAATTGGCAGCTAGAGCTGCGGTGAGGCTCCAAGGGGGTCGAAAATCAGAAGTCTAAACCAGCCAAAATCCTTTCTAGGTTTTTTTGGGTTTTTGACAAGGATCCCAAATATAAGGTTTCATAATTTTCTAAGCACCGGAGGTGGGGTTTTAAGTCATATCTTGCAAAATACAATGTATAATTGTTGGGGACTGAATAGTGCCTTTGGGGGTCGATTTTGGGAACTCCAAATCGGGCCAAATCATTTCTGGGTTATGTGGGCTTTGGCCAAGGAGTCCAGGGTTAAAATCATATAAATTTCATGGCAGTTTCAGTGCACCTTCCAGCCATTCGAACTTCAGCAAAGCAATAGATTGGTGCAGCAGCTGGGCAGCCTTCAGCTTATAGCCATTTTCCTACCTGGGTTTGGTCCTGCTTGTCCTTTTAGACAAGCCCAGGTGCACCATTCCATCATCTATTGCATTTAACTTGCATAAATTAATAAAATGGCTCAGAATTTCTCCATTTGCGGCTTTTATTATTGATTTGGGATAGCATCGGATGTGCTCTAGCCATGAAAATTGTGGAGAGGCTAAAGCAATTGAGATCTCCAAGACACACAAATGGTTTGGGCAGATTCTAACCTGTTTGGAAGATATTAAAATAATTAATATTTCTAATGGAGTTCCTAAGTCTAAACTTAGGAAAAATAAAATATTAGTGGTTATTAATATAAAATTGGGTTAGAATGTTCCAAAAGTCGTGGATCAAGCCAAATCTAATCTTAGTCATTGATTAGAGATTTAATCTCGGTCGTTAAAGGACTAATGAGAAAAGTATAAGAAGAGGCTTGAGGGTCAGTTGGAGAACACACCAGAGTGATCAGTGATTCTATTCTCTAGAGTGGGGTTTGCTAAGAGAGATAGAATCAATGATGAGCAACGAAGGGCAGTGAATACATAACAGAGAGGCGGAGTTGGTACCACAGAGAGTGAAGATCTCGGAGAGGTTGACGTAGAGGCAGTTGGGTGCTACGCAGAGGCAATCAGGAGCTGCGCAGAGCCAGGAGAGGCCAGCATGTGAGACGCAGAGGGTCTAGGGGCTGACACAGAGGCTCCAGAGGCTAAGAGGCAGCGCTAGAAGGATTTCATCGGGCAGACTGGGTGCTGGTGATCCGGATAGGGTGACGCAGTCCCTATCAGAGTGACGCAGAGCAATGGAAGCTGCAATTGTTGCTGCAGGATCGTTCATCTGGTGATTATTCAGCCAGAATATCGGTCTCCGAGGAGAGGTACTACTGTCGAGGGCATTCTCTGTTGGGTGAGCCATTTCTAGCACCCTGGTTGTATTCTGAAAACTGCATAATAATAAAACCCTCTGAATAGCTGCACCAGTTTTCCCGCATTGGGTTTTTTCGGGGACATTGGTCCAAAAATAACGGTGTCACTTGTGTGTTTTTTTTCTTTCAGTTGATGATATGTAGATGTTGATAACTTGGTAAATAACTTGTTAAGTAATTAAACAAGTAGGAAGAAATAAACCAGATAGTACAGTGAGAATTTCTAACGAGTTAAACTTAGAAATCCCAACATGGTATCAGAGTGTGGTTGCAGATCACAGGAAAACTGAAGGCATTAGCCGCGCAGAGCAATAGCAGCAGAATCAGCGACCCCAAGTGACAAAGTTGATCCATGCAGAAGGCGACAAAGGGAGGAGTGACGCAGAGACTGCATCACTCCTTCTGGGCCAAAGAGAGGCAACGCAGAGGCTAAGGGAGGCAGAATTAGGCTCAGGCAAAGGCCATGAGGGCTGACGCAGTTGACTAGGGGAGTTGATTTGCCGGTGTCGAGATTGCGCAGAGCCAAGTGGCTCAATCCTTCAGTTGTTGAGGTATAGGAGGTTGCGGGTAATTTGCGGAGCGAAGATGGTGGGGTATTGTGGTCAGAACAGTACCTAACAGGGCAAGACCAAGGAGAAGGGATTTTCAAAAGGGAAATCAAAACTTAGAGGGAGTCGAACAGAGAACTTCTAGATGGGAAGTTGAGAGACTCAGCAGGAGTCAAACAGAGGACTTCCAGGAGGGATGTCGAGAGACTCGAAGGAGTGGAAAGAAGTGGAGCATAATGGCCGTGAATGGATTGAGAGATTAGGATAGGTTGGACGAAGCATCCAACTTCGTGGTCTGGAAGGCCAAGATCCTGTCCATTCTAGTCAGATATCGCATCAAGGACTTCACCTTGAAAACAATAGTGATCCTAGTTGACCCAATTGAAAATGAGAAGTACGATGAGGCAATGGCCAAGGCGAAGTGCATCATCCTTGATGGGGTCAAGGATCATGTGGTGCCGCATATTGCCGAGAAGGACACGGCAAATGAGATGTGGGATGCCCTGAAGAAATTGTACCAACATAATTCCATGCAAAGCAAGATGTTTCTTGAAAATCAGTTGCGGTCATACCAGATGCAGAAGGGAGAGCAGATAGATGTCTTCCTCGGGCGATTGAAGGAGATCCGCGACTAGCTAACTTCCATAAGGGCCACGCCGAATCAAGAATTGATGGTGAGGACCGTATTGAACACAATCTCAAAGGATTGGGAGGTATTTGTCCAAAGCATACTGGGCAGATCGAACCTTCTAGATTGGGAGGAATTGTGAGCAACTCTTCGTCAAGAAGAGATCAAACGGGTGACCAAGGCGGGGAATAGCAGCAAAGGGATCAGAATGAAGAAGGAGGAAAAAGAGGATGCAGCTCTAGCATCTGCAGGAAAGCAGGAGAAGCGAAAAAAGGACCTCTCCAAGGTCAAATGCTTCCATTGTGGGGAACTGGGTCATTTTGCAAACTAGTGTCCTAGGAAGAAGAGCAAGGGAGAGGCTTCGGACTCAAAGGCAGCACCTGCAGAGGCAGAGAAAGAAGTCGAGGAGGAGGACGATTGTGCCATGAATGCTCATGTGCCACTTGAGAAGTGGGGAGACATCGAGTTGTAGTCAGGAGGACTACAAGCGATGAGGGGCAGGATTCTTGAGGTACCCAACCTCTTGGATTATACCTTGCTACAGGAGCCCCAAAGAAGAGTAGCAGGACTGGCGAATGTCGATAAAGACGGATGCAGATGGAGCGGCAGAGGGTGCTACAATGCAAGAGTCCCGGGACAATGTGAGGCTAGCAGGCTGCAACAGTGCGAGAGACACGGGAGTGTTGCACCAATGCAAGATGGCACAGGGAGGTGTGCAACGGTGGGAGATGCATGGAGTTGTTGCAGCAACGCAAAGGTCAATAAAGGGAGCACTTGTTAACGGTAGAGGGAGCTTCAGCATCGGGAGTGTCTCTAGCCTGACAGGGATGTCAGAGTTGGGTAAATCAATTACTTACTTCTTAGTAACTAAGTTGCAGTGCAGCAGTTAGCAGCGGTAGTGTTATGGGCAACATGATGAGAGGGGATGCAGTGATGGGAGGTTGGACCAACAGCAGCACGGATGTAGAGGGAGCTATCGTACAGATGCAGCAGCGGCAGTGGCAGGGCCATGGGCAGCAGTACAGGATGCAGCAGTGCAGAAGATGTTGGGCGAGGAGGCCTAGCATTAGCACAGGGGCCGATGCTGGGTAATCAAGGTGAAGATCAGTGTGGAGTATTACTAGAGCACAGTCCTCACTAAGAGGGAGCGTTAATTTGGGGTAAGCATCGGATGTGCTCTAGCCATGAAAATTGTGGAGAGGCTAAAGCACATGAGATGTCCAAGACCCAGAAATTGTTTGGGCAAATTCTAATCAGTTTGGGAGATATTAAAATAATTAATATTTTTAATAGAGTTCCTAAGTCTAAACTTAAGAAAAATAAAATATTAATGGGTATTAATATAAAACTGGGTTAGAATGTTCCAAAAGTCATGGATCAAGCCAAATCTAATCTTAGCCATTGATTAGAGATTTAATCTCAGTCGTTGAAGGACCAATGAGAAAAGTATAATAAGACGCTTGAGGGTCAGTTGGAAAACACATTAGAGTGATCAATCATTCTATTCTCTAGAACGGGGTTTTCTAAGAGATAGAATCAGTGATTAGCAACGAGGGGCAGTGAATACATAGCAGAGAGGCAGAGTTGGTACCAGAGAGAGTGCAGAGCCTGGAGAGGTTGACGCAGAGGCAACCAGGAGTTGCGCAGAGCCAGGAGAGGCCAGCGTGTGAGACGCAGAGGGTCTAGGGGCTGACGTAGAGGCTCCAAAAGCTGACGCAGAGGCTAGCAGAGCTGACGCAGGGCCAAGAGGCAGCACTGGAAGGATTTTGTGGAACAAACTAAGTGCTGGTGAGCCGGATAGGGTGACGCAATCCCTATCAGAGTGACGCAGAGAAGTGGGAGCTGCAATTGTTGATGTGGGATCATTCATCCAATGATTATTCAGCCAGAATATTTGTCTCCGAGGAGAGGTACTACTGTCGAGGACATTCTCTATTGGGTGAGCCATTTCTGGCACCCTAGCTGTATTCTGCAAACTACATAATAATAAGGCCCTCTGAATAGCTGCACCAATTTTCCCGCATTGGGTTTTCCACGGACATTGGTCCAAAAATAACGTTATCACTTGTGTGCTTGTTTTCTTTTAGTTGATGATCTGTAGATGTTGATACTGTACTTGTGTTTATTTATAGTATTTACATGGTAAATAACTTATTAAGTAATTAAACAAGTAGGAAGAAATAAACCAGATAGTACAGGAAGAATTTCTAACAAGTTAAACTTAGAAATTCCAACATTTATATGGGTGTTTGTTGAATATTTCGTTTTTGTAAGTTGTTGCATGTATGATTTGCTTGTTATCACTTGTATTCCTATTAAGGATCATTACAGTGGTATCAGAGCATGATTTTGGCCTAGCTATGGGAAATTAGCTAGAAGATCATGGAAGCTTTAGGTATGAGTGCACAGTGACAAGTGAACCTGGAGACAAACCCATGGCTCAAGGGAAATCCAGTATGCAGAAATTCTGGGGTAGAATTCATTGGGACGATGTGAGGTTGGCCCAATTGAGGAGGGTGACAAACCAAACCCATCCTCACCCTTACAACAAAGACGTTAGAGGTGTGCAGGTCGTGGGGGTGCAACCATCTACATCGTGTGGGGAAATTCGACCAGATCAGGGCACCAGATCTCCTGAAAAGGAGCAAATAGGACAAAGACGGTTAGAGGGTGAGACCAAGGGGCACTTTTGCTAGTGGAGACCTGACTTTAGATATCAGGAACCTGAGGAGGAGGTTGAGAATGATGCTGAGCTCATAGGATGGTGAGGAGCACATCGATATACCTGGTGTGGTGCAGGAGTTACCTTTATTAGGGACCTCTTTGATAGCCCCAATTGACACCCTAGTGGAGAGGATAGAGCCTACTCACATAGAACCATTTGTTGAGGGGGTGCCATCCCTGGACGAGATGCCAATAGTTGTTGAAGCATCTGGAGCCATGACAGAGTTATAGGTGATAGATGCCCACAACAGTTCCATCAATTTTAGGTCGACCTTCTAGCATTAAAAAGGAAGGCCACGTTAGTGCGAGAAGCGATTCTGCAGCAGAACGAGGAGCTGGAGGGCATGAGAGCAGTTTGTGCCAAGTCCACAACCAAATTGACTCACGTTGGGGAGTAGTTGGATTCCCTACTGGTGTAGCTAGAGTGCACGTTTGTAGACGAGGGTGGCAGCATTGTTAGGCTACCATGGCCCATTGGACAGAGGGAGACAAAGCTACCTAGTCAGATTGTATGTATTGACCAGGATAGCGAGATGAGACGACCTGAGTTGCACAGGGTGAAACACCTCATGGTGGGGTTGTTCTATGTGCGGGAGTTCGTGCATTTGATCCCTCCCTTAGGGTTGGGTGGCGAGAGATTCTAAGTTGGTACCCGGTGGAGTGGACTATGGAGATGGTAGTGGACCCAGGTGAAGCTCAGCAAGAGTTTCCAGGCACTGGGAATGCTGGAAGCCCTGACCGGCATTGGGATTAGGGAGGGACTACCTATCATTTCCCGTGTATGTCGGTTGACTACAACTAGGATGGTGCAGTTGACCTAGCAGTTAAGCATGCACTTTTGGTAAGGCAGTCTCGATCAGCACCAGTGGTAGACCAGTTTATGGACAAACTCTTTTGGTTTTCTTGGTATGGCATTTGTACACGGGATCACTGGGTGATCAGCGTACTTTGGCAGGAGTTTGTCAGAAGAGGTGGCATTGGCAAGCCACCAGACGGTGCCTTGCATGGCGCTGAGGGCTCTTCACTTTTGTGCAGGGCACCGAGGACGCAGAGGAGCGGAGCAGTGGTGGCATCACTGCTGACACATAGGGAGAGTCACTTCTTGGATCCCTCAGGGGGGATTTGGAGGGAAGATCCATTCATCGGCGGGGATAATGATGCGGTGGTGGAGGTGATGACACTGATCGGGTGTGGCCTGACATGTACAGACATAGCTCTAGGCCATCATATCAGGGATATGTGGAAGCATATAGCATTGAGCAGTGGTCTACAGGTGGGCATGGAGATGCATGGTGGTGTGTTGTAGTGTGTTGCACAGCGTTGCGAAGTGGGAGTGCCTCACATCGTAGTGAGTACATGTGGGGAGTGCCAGGTGCAGTGACACAAGTAGGAAGCAAGACGGTACCGGATGGCATAGCTGCAGTCAAGGGTATCCTGCAGTGTACAAGGGTAGACCGCAGTGTACAGTGGCATGTCCATGAGTACTGGGATGATCGGCGGTATGCAGAGGCTTATGGTGTTGCACAACAAGGTCTTGGAGTGTTGCCTCCAGGGACACCCATGGATGGAGATACCAGGCATATCTTTGGGTGTAATTCACCCAAGATCGATGGGGACACAGATGAGCGATACTTGATGGTATCCGTGAGGACTCACACTCCTGACCCTCTTTTATGTCACTTACAAGAACGAGCGATCTGGTTGTTGTCCTTTGACACTCTGGGCACGAGCAGCAGGGGACAGGGAGCTCACTCAAGATATTTGGATGACACTTGGTGCGATAGAGGGGAGACTTCTCAGCGGGGGCATCAAGTCGCTGCGCGAGTTGATAGCCACGGGTCGAGGGATGAGGTGATCATCGACAAGGATGGCATATCATTCATCACTGATTCTATGTCTAGGGAGCTGGTCACGAGGGAGACATGTTTCACTCTTTCGACAGGGCATGTCTAGACCATGGATGAGCAGAGGATACTGTGTGCGATTGAGATAGTTGTCCAGTATGTATCCGGGTTCTCAACATTGTATCGACACATTCTCTAAGGGGCAGGTAGCCGAACCAATGGCGATGGTTGGCAGGAGCAGGATGGATCCACATACACTAAGTGGATTGCGCATATCAGATACCCATCTATTGGTTGCATTCAAGGGGTAGCTATTTGGCACACGTGGTTTCCAATGGTCATCTGTACTACACAGTGGCAGACACCGGACAGTTTAACATGCCTCAAATTAGTTCATGATGTATGGAGCCTATATATGGGTGGCATACAGGAACTAGAGATGAGGGCCAAAGGGATTCCATCGGTTGTTAGGGCTATGCCGCAGCAGGTCTGCCTATGGGATGCAAGGATTCAGTTGATCGATAGATCACTCATAATGAGCGGAGTCGTGGCAGAGAGTGATATAGTTCGCTCTTGGGATGACACATGGGGGTTCACAAAGGGTTTCGTCATATGCAGAGGCAGACATTCTCTATTGTTGAACAGGTTTAGAGCTAGATTTGGATGGGTAGGCCTTGGTGCCACAGAGATGCCCAGGCAGGATGTGTCTCGCCTCTTTCAGTATTCCACCATCGAGTTCCAGGAGAGAAAGATATTGTCTGCGCATGATGGGGAGTATGAAATAGTCAAAGTAGCGTAGCATCAGCATGGTGGCACCACTCTAGGACTTGCAGGGAACTGGGGCGTCACAACTCTTCACAACTCAATACCCTTTAGGGATGCGTCGGCTACTATGGGGGGAGATCATACAGATCTTCCATTGGGCTTTAGGGAGTCACTAATGGAGCAAGCGACTTCTGATACTTCCACCAGGCAGGATAGTGAGTGGAGCAAGGGGAGCTTCATGTTGGACAGGATGGCCTGGGATCGTGGTATTGAAGGTTTCTTTCATATTAGGACAGTGTTGAGGTCAGGGACGATTCAATGGCACATCTAGGACCCTGGTTCATCTTACAGTGACAGTGGGGAGCAACAGTTAGAGAGGATGCTCATTCAGGCACTGCTTGAGGACAAGTGATTTTGGAGATTTGGAAGAACTTGCTGGATGAGGATGCCACTTGGCAGGGTGAGCACATATTGGAGCATCCAGCTTTGAGGTTGCTTGAGGGCAAGCAACATTTGGGAGGGGAGGAATGTCATATCCCTTCTCAAACACATTTGTAACAGGGTGCTGCTACACAATTTTGCACAATTTTGGCTAAGGAAGAGAACCCATCATTTTCGACTTAGGGACTTAAGAGGCAATTCGACTTAATTTGGTTGCTAGTGGAATGTGGGGGCCATCCACATGGGAATTTGAATTGGCCCATTCAAATAGCTTGCAGGGAAAGTCGAATAGGTGGATGGAGGGGCCCACATGAGGCAATGGAGGCCCAAGGAGTTATAAGAAGGGAGCAGCTCTTATTTTGAGATTCATTCATACAGTTTGCAAACAAAATCACTTGATTGTTCACTATGTTGTTTAGCTGAGTCAACTAGCTGTTTAGCCACGAATCTCTCAAGCGGGAGGTTCAACCTCTACTTCGGGGGACCATCCATGCTCGCCCTAGAGAGGCAGTTCTACAAGGATTTCAGGAGTTTTGGGGCAATGACATAGCACCACCAACCAGTGCAAAGCAAGGAGTGCGTATTTCTGGGCAGCCAAGAAACACGCAGAGGGAGATTGAGGCAAGCAGAGATCTGATTACTTGTCCGGGAGTTGGGGAGATGAGGTAGCAGCATTAGACCAAAATTCTTGCTAGGTTTTATAGCCAGCTGAGCCAGCACTCCAACAATTCAAACTGTTGGGCTAGCGAACAACGCAGAGGCCACACAGCATATTTTCGTGGTACTTGGGAGTAGCTGAGTTGGGCCAAGAGATCATCCAGGGAGTCGGGGATTGGATAGCACGAGTGAACTCAACATTTTGGAGAAGTTTTCAGGTGGATTTATAGGCAATTTCCAACAAGTCGAAATTGGCAACTAGAGCTGAAGTGATGCTCCAAGGGGTTGAAAATCAAAAGTCTAAACCAACCAAAATCCTTTCTAGGTTTTTCTGGGTTTTTGACAAAGATCCCAAATATAAAGTTTCATAATTTTCTAAGCACCGGAGGTGGGGTTTTAAGTCGTATCTTGCAGCAGACAGTGTATAATTGCTGGGGATTGAATAGTGCCTTTGGGGGTCGATTTTGGGAACTCCAATTCGAGCCAAACCATTTCTAGGTTTTGTGGGTTTTGGCCAAGGAGTCCAAGGTTAAAAGCATATAAATTTCTAGGAAGTTTCAGTGCACCTTCCAGCCATTCGAACTTCAACAAATCAATAGTTTCTCGGCAACGTAGTGCAGATTGGTGCAGCAACTGGGCAGCCTTCAGCTCAGCCATTTTCCTACTTGGATTTGGTCCTACTTGTTCTTTTAGACAAGCCCAGGTGCACCATTCCATCATCTATTGTATTTGACTTGCATAAATATAATAAAATGGCTCAGAAGTTCTCCATTTGCAGCTTTTATATGGTTGTTTGCTGAATATTTCGTTTTTGTAATTTGTTGCATGTATTATTTGCTTGTTATCACTTGTATTCCTATTAAGGACCATTACATACTTCAATGTTCCTTATCATCCCAATGACAATTTCCAATTATTTCCAGTAGCAATCACATTAACTTAATCACATTGACAGTAAATGCATATAGAACATAAAAACATGTGCAGAAAACCAACCAAGACAAGAGGACACAAGATTTGGTGGATACCAAGGAAAAACCCCAATGTGGGGAAAACCCTTTGATCAAATCTTCTTATTATTATACAATAGTTCAATATAGAGAGAGAGTACATAGATCAAATTCAATTGCCCAATACACAGTCAAAACAGCCCTGTCAAAATCAACAGTCAATAGCAATCAACTTCAGCACTAACCAGAATATCAACGCTAGTCAAATCAGCAACAAAACTTCCTCCAAGCAACTCGATCAACAGTTATCCAATTCGGCCTTCAAGAAGGGTCAAAG
Organism: Pinus taeda; assembly: GCA_000404065.3. Classification (NCBI taxonomy): domain Eukaryota; kingdom Viridiplantae; phylum Streptophyta; class Pinopsida; order Pinales; family Pinaceae; genus Pinus; species Pinus taeda. The sequence goes on from APFE030776241.1 coordinate 21,633, forward strand.
TCAACCCAAAACAATGCACAAAAACTCAATTAACCCTGGTTAAACTTCAGTCAGCCCTGTCATCAAACAGCACTGCGATCAACACAGTTCAAACAACCTTAATTGCCTTGGTTTCTGTGCCAGAGATTGCGACCTCAAGAGATCGGAATTTTGCCCAGAAAAACGCAGTCAAATATAGTCAAACAACCCTTGGTCAACGCTGGTTTGCACTCTAAAATTTCGGCCTGCAGTTTCACGTCTGAAATTTCGTTCTTCTATGCCACAAGTGGGAGAGAGAGAGGTTTCCCAAGTTGTACGAACCAATCAAGAGGAAAGAGAGCAATATGATGTGTGTGAGCGATGTCCAAATGAGGAGAGAGGTCACTCCTATTTATACAATTCGTTGAGGGTGAAGAGACACACCCATTGGGATTCTTGTAATGTTCCTAAGTAGGAATATAAATGATATTCTAAACAAATAAACAGTGCAGCAACATAAAATTAAAAACATGCATTATAAACCCATTAAACACTGTAAATTTGGAACTGCTTAGCCATATATTATAAAATCTGAGAGCATAGGTACAATATAAATCAAATGGTGTACCTGGGCTTGTCTCAAGGACAAGTTGGACCAAACCCAGGTGATGGAATAGCTGAGGTGATCGTTGCTCAGTTGTTGCACCACTCTGCACTACAATGTCCCAGTAAAATTGTTGTTTTGCTGACTTCTACTTGTGGGAATGTGCACAAAAACCGCCCAGAAAATTATGTCCTTTCAACCTTAGACTCCTTGGACCAAACCCAGAAGGGAATTTCTCTGGTTTTGACTTTGGATTTTCAGCCTCCTTCGAGCCCCTCTCCAACTACTACTGCCAAATTCGATTTGCAAGAAACAACCTGCAAATCCACCTGGAAACACCCTCAAGTGTTGGGTTCACCTGTGATAACTGATTCCTTGCTCCCCGAATGATCCTTGGCCCGGATGGCTTCTCTCCTGAGCCCCACGAGTTTGCTGCTAGAGGCCTCTACAGAGTCCCTCTCTCCAGAAATGCGTACTGTTGTAATCACTGACTGGCTCGTTGCAAAACTCAGAGAAAATGTCCTCAGCCCACTACCTTTCCTGCTCCCGGAACTCCCAGCAAGCTAGGGACCTCCCGACTGGCTCGATCCTCTTCTGCGTGTTTCTGGTTGCCCAGAAAGTATGCAGTCTCTTCCTCTGCGTGGCTCGATGGAATGTATGTCCATGCTGGAACTCCTACAAACTCTATGGAACAGCCTCCCTAGGGTGGGCACGGATAGTCCCCCGAAGTAGAGGTTGAATCTTCCCTGCAAAAGACTCCTGACTAAACAGCCGGTAGACTCACTAAGCAGTAGAGCGTACAAAGGTAAGTTTGTTTGTCAAATGATCAGAATGTTGGAAAATGAGAGCTCCTTCCTTTTTTATCACTTTGGGTCCCCTTAGCCTCTTGTGGGGCCCTCCTTCCACTAATTTGATTCCCTCCAACGCATTCATTGGCCAAGTTCGAATTATTCATGTGGGTGGCCCCCACATTCCACTCGTTGCCAGAAATAAAATCGAATTGCCTATGGTTCCAAAGTTCTGCGTGTGGGGTCATCCTCCTAAGCCAAAAATGATGCCAAAATTGTGTAGTTGCACCCCGTGACTAATACATTTGAGAAGGGACATGACAGTCCTCCCCTCCCAAATGTTGCTTGCCCTCAAGCAACCTCAAAGCCGAGTGCTCCAATATGTGCTCACCCTCCCAGGTGGCATCCTCATCCGGCAAGTTCTTCCAGCGTACCAAGAACTCCCGGATGGTTCTGCTCCTCAGTCTCCTCTCCCTGCTCTCCAGAATGGCTTTTGGTTCCAACACCAAATGGCCCTCATCATCCAATGGGGATATATCAGCTATTGCGGTCACATGTTGTCCCAGAACCTTCTTCAGGCATGAGACATGAAATAAGTTATGGATTCTACTCCCTGGAGGCAACTCTAGCTCATAAGCCACCCCTCAACCCGCCTAGTCACCTGGTAAGGCTCATAGAAGTGTGGTTATAGCTTCTCGGCCCCCTTTTGTTTTAGTGTAGACTGTTTGTAAGGCTACAATTGGAGGTATACTAGGTCCCCCTCCTCAAAGTGCCTCTCTATCCTGTGTCGATCTGCATAAAGTTTTTGCTAATTCTGGGTTGTCGCTAGATTATCCTTGAGAGCTTTGAGGATATCTTGGCTCTCTTGGACCCAGTCTTTGGCCTTTGGGGCCCGGCTGTCTCCAAAAATAACATCAGCAAAAGTTAGTGCATCATAACCATAGAGGGCATGGAAATGAGTCATACCAATAGACATGTGGTGCATGGTGTTGTAGCAAAATTCACCCAAGTGCAACCACTGAATCCACGTCCTCTGCTGACCTGTCACATAATTCCTCAATTACCCCTCCAACCACTGGTTGACCCTCTTCGTCTGGTCGTTTGTCTAAGGATGATAGTTGGTGCTAGGAGTGAGCTCCGTCCCAACCAACCTAAAGAGCTCCTGCCAAAAGCCACCCATAAATCTATTGTCTTTGTCACTCACAATGTTCTTAGGGAGCCCATGTAGCCTAAAAACCTCCCAGAAGAACAACTCAGCAAACTGTGCAGTGGTGTGTCTAGTGGGGATGGTGAAGAAGTGGGCAAATTTGGTCAACCTGTCGACCAATACATATATGCAATCCTTCCCCTGTACCGTGGGGAGCCCAGTGATGAATTCCATCGAAATACTTTCCCATTTCCCCTCCGGAATGGGAAGTGATTGTAGTAGCCCTACAGGGTGAGTCAGCTCCCCCTTGTTCCGCTGGCAGGCCTCACACTCCCTTACGTGTTGCAACACGTCCTCCTTGAGGCCTTTCCACGTGAACCTCTCTCGAATAGCCATGTAAACCTTCTGAAACCTCTGGTGTTCAGACAGTGGTGAATCATGAACTGCCTGGAGTACCCTCTCCCTCAAATGCGAGTTGGGTACCAAGTAAATGCGCCCCTTGTAATAGATGACCTCATCCATCACACGATAATGCTCATCTGCATGTGTCACCTCCAACACCTCACAGGCCTTCCTATCCTTGGAATACTCTACCAACAGCTGAGCCTTCCAATCCTGGCAGATGCTCATGAGAGATAACCCGGCTAGTCTCCTAGATAAAGCATCGGCCACCACACTGTGCTTGCCCCGCACATACTCAATGTCAAAATCGTAGGCCTGCACCTTGCTGACCCATCTTTGTTGCCTATCATTGAGGCCCTACTGCCCCATGAAATGTCGAACACTGTTGTGATTAGTCTTCACTCGGAATCGGTTGCCCACCAAGTACTAGCGGAACTTGGCCAAGCCATGCATAATGGCCAGCATCTCCTTGTCAAATATGGAATATAACAGCTTATGTGGTAGGAGCTTCCGACTCTCGAAAGCTATGGGGTGCCCCTCCTGTGACAATATGGCTCTAACTCCTACCCCTAATGCATCACACTCCACCATGAATGGCTGGGAAAAATCCGGGAGCGCCAGAACAAGGCAACTACTCATCACCTCCTTGAGATGAGCGAAGGCGACCTGTGCTCCCTCAGTCCATGCGAAGGCCCCTTTCTTGGTCAAGTCAGTCAACGGTGATGCCAGCTGTGAGAACCCTTTGACAAACTTCATGTAGTAAGTGCAAATGCCCAAGAAGCCTCTTAGTGTAGTCACGTCTCAGGGTACTGGCTAGTCCCGGATGGCCCGAATCTTCTCCTCGTGAACCTTTACCCCATTTACTCCAATGATATACCCGAGATAAAGCATCTCCGTCAATCCAAACTCGCACTTGGAGAGCTTGGCATAAAATTGTTGCTCCTCCAAAATGCATAGTACCTCCTCCAAGTGTTGGAGGTGCTCCTCCCACGTCCTGCTATAGATCAGGATGTCATCAAAAAATACTAGCACAAACCTCCTTAGCTACCCATAAAAGACACGGTTCATGCAAAACTGAAATGTGGCAGGAGCGTTGGTCAGCCCAAATGGCATGACCAAAAACTCAAAGTGCCCATAGTGGCACCAGAATGTTGTCTTTGGGATGTCCTAATCCCGAACTCTGATCTGGTGGTACCCCGAACGCAAATCAATCTTAGAGAAGTACTTGGCTCCTCTAAGCTCATCCATCAACTCATCAATGCCGGGAATGGGGTACCGATTCTTGAGGGTCTTCCTATTAAGGGCTCTGGAGTCGATACACATCCTAAGGGTCCCATCCTTCTTCTTCACCAGCACTACGGAAGAAGCGAAAGGACTAGAACTATGATGTGGCCCAATGTAAGCAGCTCCTGAATAGCCTTCTCTATCTTGTCCTTATAGGCTTTGGAGTGCCTGTAAGGAGTAGTGATGATTGCCTGTATACCCGGCTCCACCTTAATGGTGTGCTCAAACCCTCTATCCGACGACTACCCTAGTGGAATGTCTCCGAACACTACTGCGTGCCTGTCCAATAGCGCCTGTATGTCTGCTGGTGGTGATTGTGCCTGTCCCCCAACCTTTGAGATCCTCAACTCAACTACTCATGCAATGTCCCCATGCCGAAGATTTGCCTCCATCCTGTGGGCCAACACTGTCTTAGGCAGATAAGACTGCATGCCTCTCAAGACCACCAGTTTGCCATCTGATCCCATGAACTCCATCTCAGGTTTCCTCCAATCTATCGTGACTTGCCCAAGGGAATACAGCCACTGGACACCCATCACCACGTTGGTGTCTGGCACATCGACCACAAAGAAGTGGTCCGTCATCGAGTAGTTTCCCATAATTACTATCAAGGAGGGCACGTATCTGGTACACTGGATGGTACGATCACCTGGTACTAGGACGAAGAACCCCTCAAACTCTATTGTGGTGAGGCCCCTCCTCTAGACCAGTTGTGCATCTATGAAGTTGTGGGTAGCCCCACTGTCCACTAGTACCGACACCCTCTATCCCTATACCGTACCTCTGATCTTGAGTGTCAAAAACTTAGCAATCCTGCATAAAGAAGAAAGGACTCCTCCAGATGAGGCAAGAGATGCCCCTCCCTGTGAAGGTGGTGGTGGTGGCCCTCTGTCCCCTGGACTCTCTCCATCTGTCCCACCACAATCCTGCTCCACCTCGTCCTCCTGGTCACTGTCAGAAAAGACCTCAATGTAATGTGCTCTACTCGTTGTGCACCTATGACCAGGTGCTCAGGGCTCTCTGCATGTGAAGCACAGCTTCCTCCTCCGAAGGTCCTTCTGTGTCTCCTCATCTAGCTGCCCTCTCCCCTGTGTGGTCTTCGGTGGTGGGGGTCTAGTCTCATGCCCTTTCTGTGGAAAAGGGATCCGTGCAGGAAATGAAGCTCTGGTCTTGGGGATGGCCCCCTGTAAATCTCTAGCGCACACCACCGCTTCCTGCACCATAGAGGGTCTGTGTGACTTCACCAGTCCATGCAAAGGCTCAAGCAAGCCCTCAATGAAGATGTATACCCTCCTTGCCTCGGACAGATCCGAGACCATCACTGACACACGCAGGAAATCTAAGAAGTACTGCTCTGGGTTGCCTGTTTGGCGCAGTTGTGTCAGCTCCCTGAAAGATGCCTCTAGATCCCTCTAATCAAATCGCTCCACCACCCTCCAGGTAAAGTCCTCATAAGAAACTATCTGGGCATGCCCCAAAGTGGTCAGGCCGTGAAACCACCAGTCATGGGCTTCCCCCTCCAAGTGCAGTGTTGCCATCTTAATGGCTTCCTACTTCGTCATCCGGTTGAGTTGAAAGTATGTTTCCATCTTTTCAACCCAAGCCCTGGTTGTGCACTTGGCAGTGCCATCAAATGTAGGAAAATACACCCTCCCTATAGTTCTTTGCAACTCAGTTTTGGTCCCTTGTCCTCCGAAGCCCTTGTTCCTCTCACTCTGCTTGAGCTTGCAGTAATCTCTGAAGGAGATGGATTCTTTGAAATCTTCATCCATCGTCTGCCACTCTTTGAAGTAGTCCCCCATCTCAGGAGTGTCTTCCTCCCTTACTAGTTCGATTTGTGCTATTGGCACAAAAGAGGGTAGTGTAACCCTAGTGGGCACACTCATTGAAGGGCGTTGTGATGCCAGTGAGGGGTGATCGAAAGGTTGAGAAGCCCCGGAAGTTTCTCCACACAAAAACCCTCTAGGTGTGGCCTTGTCTCTGCTCTATGATTTGATCTCCTCCAGCATGTCTTTCTACCCCTTGGCCAAGTCCCTCAAAGCCCTCAAGAAGCTATCGAAAGCCATCTCCTCCCTTCTCTTGGGCTCTGCCATTTCCTCCTCTTCGGCCATTGCTTTCCCTTTTTCCTTCGTGTCTGGTGTAATTTCTAACTCCCTTTCTCTACTCCTGTACCTCTGCCTCCGGTAAGTGATGTTCTCCCTGTCTTCTCCTCTCATAGGAAACCAACCCCACAGTTGAGCCAAGAACTAGACTCTGATACCACTGTAATGTTCTTAAGTAGGAATATAAGTGATATTCCAAACAAATAAACAATGCAGCAGCATAAAATTAAAAGCATGCATTATACACCCATTAAACACTGTAAATCTAGAACTGATAAGCCATATATTATAAAATCTGAGGAGCATAGGTACAATATAAATGATGTGGTGCACTTGGGCTTGTCTTAAAGACAAGCCGAACCAAACCCAGGTGATGGAATAGCTGAGGTGATGGCTGCTCAGTTGCTGCACCACTCTGTACTGAGTTGTCCCAGTAAAATTGTTGTTCTGTTGACTTCGACCTGCTGGAATGTGCCCAAAAACCACCCAAAAAATTATGTCCTTTCAGCCTTAGACTCCTTGGACCAAACCCAGAGAAACATAGAAAGGAATTTCTCTGATTTTGACTTTGAATTTTCAGCCTCCTTGGAGCCCCTCTCCAACTACTACTTGCCAAATTCAATTTGCGAGAAACGCAAATCCACCTGGAAACACCCCTCAAGTGTTGGGTTCACCTGTGATAACTGATTCCTTTCTCCCCAGATGATCCTTGGCCCGGATGGCTGCTCTCCTAAGCCCCACGGATTTGCTGCCATAGGCCTCTGCACAGTCCCTCTGCCAAGAAATGCGTGTTGTTGTAATCACTGACTAGCTCGCTGCAAAACTCATAGAAAATGTCCTCAGCCGACTACCATTCTTGCTCCCGAAACTCCCAGCAAGCTAGGGACCTCCTGGCTGGCTCAATCCTCTTATGCGTGTTTCTAGTTGCCCAGAAAGTACGCAGTCTCTTCCTCTGCGTGGATGGATGGAATGTATCTCGATGTTGGAACTCCTGCAAACTCTGTGGAACAGCCTCCCTTGGGCGGGCACGGATAGTCCCCTAAAGTAGAGGTTGAATCTTCCCTACGAAAGACTCATGGCTAAACAACCGGTAGACTCATTAAGCAGCAGAGCGTACAAAGGTAAGTTTGTTTGTCAAATGATCAGAATGTTGGAAAATGAGAGCTCCTTCCTCTTTTATCACTTTGGGTCCCCTTAGCCTCTTGTGGGTTGCTCCTTCCACTAATTCGATTCCCTCCAGCACATTCCTTGGCCAAGTTCGAATTATTCATGTGGGTGGCCCCCACATTCCATTAGCTGCCAGAAATAAAGTCGAATTGCCTATAGTTCCTAAGTTCTGTGTGTGGGGTCCTCCTCCTAAGCCAAAAATGATGCCAAAATTGTGTAGCTGCAACATTTGAGAAGGGACATGACACTTCTTGAGCCTACATTTGATTGAGGCCGACCTTGACAATTTGTGCATGAGAGAGAATAAATTCAAAATTCTACTTATGCTTGTCCAAATGAGATGATCTTTATATCAAAATTGAACCTCTCGAAAAGAAGAATCCAATGCAATAATCATCTCCATCATATGAGTTGTCCCAAGGTGGAATTTGGCCCTAGTTTCCAATTTTAATAGTTTTTGATATGTGCAAGTAACAGGTCTGCATTACCAAGAGATTGTTGGTGTTCTCATGACCTCCCATTCGAGTAGTTGTGCACACCTCTCTGAGAGATCATGTCCCAGTAGGAGCTAGATGTTACCCACCACCTGTGGGTAGTATGTATAGGAGGAAAAATTTCTCCTAGATGGCTCTTAGCCAACAGCCCCTTACAGCCACCAAATAGCTCACTGTGCCATTATCTCCGCCACCTGAGCCAGGCATGTGGTCCCTCACCCACTTGTTATGATTGTATGTTTGAAGGTGGGCCTCCTGTGTTGGACGGTGTTGTCATTGATGTCAACCCATGGAGTTGGCTAAGTTTGACTTTGACCAAAAACACCAGCCATTAATGTCAAATGGTTAATGAACGCTTCTTAGTAATTATCGGATTACACCAAGATGGCAGCTATATTGTTGGATGGTTGAAAACCCAAGTCCTAGGGTTTGGGTTCCCTAGACTGAGGATGTACCCTGACTTTGTCAAGGTTTTTGGTAGTTCAAATCATTGAGTTTGGGTCGGAGATCTATGTCAATAGATTCTCCTCGAAAAGATGTTTTTGTTGATATGTGGTATGCCCCAAGAGGCCTCTTGTCTTGAGAGATATTCACAATTGAAGTTGGTGACCCCAGTTTATGGGCTAAAACACCAAGGGGTAGTGACATGACACCTCCTCACTGTTTATCACCGTAATCTCACCACGTATAAGTTACATAACTTCAAGAACCAAAGACAATAAATCAATCATTGACTTCATGCACCAATGTGTCACCTACAAAACACACCAAGAAAGGATTAGTGTACAAAATCCTTAATATTTAAACAAACAAATAAATAATGATTACTAAATTAAATTAAATTTATTAATAATAAAAAGTGTTTAAAACATCCTAAAAATATGTACCTAATGAAGCCCCTAAAAGTCTCCTCCAACGTTCACTATAGAAGCCCCTCTCAACTCTATAAAAAGAGATCTCATATATTTTCCTAAAGCATAAAACTATACATGACATATCTCTATGATATTAGCTCTGAAATTCTTGTTGACTTCTTCTGTGATATTCGGCCTACTGTAGCAGACTAGGGCAGCGAAGTTTTTGGGTGTACTTCTACATTTTGGCCTCTCTATTTCTCCTCCAACTCAGCCCCTGAAGGTATGTGTTTTTAAGGTAATCTTGCATGTTTTTGTGGCAGGATTTTTGGTTTGTGGAAGGCCCCCTCTAGGACAGCGAAGTTCTTTTCTCTTATTCAAGGCACATTCTTCTTGTGTTTTGTGTCCAAGTGTGGGCAAATATCCTGCTGCTAGGATTTCCACAGTAGCTGCGTTATGGCACAAGAGAGGGCTTTTCTTGTTTGATGGCTTGTTAGGAAATCTCGGCCTCCAACAGCAGGACTACCTCCATAAGTCTCACCACAATTTAGAGATGCATTTGCTGTTAACTGTAATATGGGACAACAAGTTGACACTTTGACTATTGCTTGCTTTAACCTGCAACATTAATCTTAATTTGATGCATTGATTGTGAAGCAATGTTTGACTTTTGCAGTGATAATGATCCTCAAGACCATGATGACTGTACATGCTACAATAAAATATTTGAGTCTGGTTAGTATACAATGATTATAAGTGATAGGACAGCAAGGACACATTATTATTAGCATCATTTGTTGACGTTGACTTGACACTTACATAACCTATTGACTTGATCGTGTCATGTAACAGTGAAATGACTTTACATCTATTTTGACAAGCCATTCAATATTGAATTGACTTATGACTGTTGACTGTGAGTAGATTTGATATCTAGACACAAACATTCACTTGAGTTCATTGACTCTCTTGTAGTTATCAATTGACTTGATGCCTTAACTCGTCATATTAACTCAACTTGACTGAACATTGACACGCTAACTTTGACTCATTAAGAGCAGATTTGATATAACAGTGATCAGATATATATGCTAAGGTAACTTAATTATTGACCTTGTATTGACTTGATGAGTAATGTATCCTTGGTGTGTGTCAATTAGCTTGGTACATGGAACTTGACTGTTAATCCTAACTCTGTGATAACAGACATGACATTTCTTATGAAAACGTAACAGTTTGCCTTGACTTTGAATAGATTTGACATCTCACAACTACTCTAAGTTAGAAAGGGTTTGGTTTGTATAATGACACCTTTGTCTTGACCTTGTCTTTGTAAGAATACATCTAATAAACATTTGTTTTGATGCCTAAGCATTGGATGACAAAGTTTGATTTGACACCTATATACATGTATGACCGTCTTTCATTGAGTTGACATATTTCACTTGACCATTTGACTTGATTTATGGGAGTTGGTCTTGACCTAGGGTTTCTAGTATAACCTAGGATTTCTAGTATGATCTAGGGTTTCACCTATATGACCTAAGGTTTCTAGGGATTTGTGTACGATAACATATTTGTGATCTTGCAGTGTAGCAAGCAGTGAAGTGAACATCCTCCAATTATACAACCTATTGGAGAAGGATGGATAGCATGGCTTGACAAGTCAAACAATGAGCTTATATATATGCTAGTAGCTCTCTAGGCACAAAGTTTGAGAGAACTGATTGCAGGTCATCGGGATGACCTGAGGCACCTTGGATTGTGCCATTATTTGATAGAAGTACTAGATGGTTGTAGCATCAAGTGCAGCCTGATACAATGATGACAATGGTTGTGCATTGATGACTATTCATTCATGAGAAGTGATATGCAGTGACAGCTAGCAGTTGTGTAATGATTTGTAGTGATAGTGATGTGCAGTTGAACAGTGATAGCATAATGTGTAGCATTGTGCAGTGATTAGTTTGTGGGAACAGTGATCAGTGTCTACCAGGATTCAACATTTATTCCACATCTTTCTTACAACTATTTTACATTGATTCAAAGTACAAGGGATCCAGTGTGAAAATCGTGAACCGTGATCTACCAACTCTTTTGAGTGATTGGAGTCGCCTTCTACTTGTGGCCTCAGAACACTTCAAGGTGGCAGGGTGGTGCTAGGGCAAGTTGTGGCTTGTACAGGGCATTGTGGTGTCAATTCAGTTGTGGATGATAAACTAACAGGGCAGCAAAACATCCTTTCCTACAGCAGCTGGTAAACAGAGTATTGGGGCACTCATCAGGTTGTGGCCTGATCTACAAGGCGTTGGGACGTCCCTCTAGTTGTAGTAGGATATTAAGGTTTAGTAGCGTCCTCCAACAAGTTGTGGCTTGTGAATTAAGGGGTTGACGCATCTCTCAGTTGTAGCTGAAATTTTGATATAATTAATATTTCTTTTAAAGAAAAAAGACAATTACTAGAGAAGCGTTCGGTGGTTTTTGACTCGGAGAGGGTTTTCCACCTAAAAATCTTTGTGTCTATTTTTTTATCTCCCTGCATTGTAGGTGTTGTCTATTGTTGATTAATGGCAAAAACCATTTCATGCCAATAAGGTGAGCGAAGAACATTGAATGTATTCCACATCCATAGAGAAACCGGAAATTTTTTGAATCCACATCAGTCCTATACCATTCGTCAAGGAAATCTGGTATGGTTCTACGCCTTAAAGGGATGTTTATTCCTATGCTTCCATATCCACTACCATGGGAGGATGTTGATGGAGTTCTTTATCTATGTGATTGTGGGCTATCATGTTCAAAGTCACCCTTTAATCTTTTACATTTATATTGGGCTTCCTCATCTTCCATTATGTATTTGGCTCTTTGTTGTGTTGTCACAATTACACAAGTTTTGATTCCTACTTGTTTACCTCCATCCCATGGCATTGTCCCACAGAGGTGCTTTCTGGCACAAGTGTATGAACCTTTGTAAGTGTTTTTGCAATGGAGGCATGTAAACTTAGTGGTTCCACCCGCTTTCCCTACTTCGGGCCTCGAAACATATTTCCACAATAGGGCTTGGTTTGTGTTCGTTCTTGTGCCCTCATCTCCACTCTTTTCTTCCTCATCACCAAGGTACTCCTCCTCTCCAGGGTTTTCAAATCCACCACTACCCACTTCTTCATCATCTTCAACGTGATCAACCCTCCTTCTTCTACTCTACAACACCATAATAACAAAAAAAGGAACCAACATCAAGAGAATGCCAAGCCATACAGCCATGATGTTTGAAGCTTTGATTCTTTGAACTTTGGTGGAGTTATAATTTCTTTCCTGCAATAAAATGGAGGAATGGGAATGGGAAAGAGAGAAGAGAACATTTCCATTTAACAATGAACAGATAAAACACAAATGCTAGATTAGAGTCAAGATCCTACCTCTTTGGCCTTCAATCTCAAGCTCCAATCTCCCTTGCAAGCTCTACAAGCTCCTAAGCAATCCTCTCAATCTTCCTCCTCAACTCAAACTCCAATTCCAAAAGCCCCCTCTTACTCTCTCAATGTGCAAATGGTGAATTATGGGAGGGGAGGAGGGCCTTTTATTTATTTTGGTTGTTCCCCTCTGTTACGTCCCTATACTACTAGTGTAGCCCCTTATTCTTATTAGTGCAACCCTCTTATTATATTGTTGTGCCCATGTTGTCCCCATATTGTTATTATTGTGCCCCACAGAAGCCTACTATTGTTATTGTTGTGCCCTTACATTATTATTGTTATGTCGGCTCTAATTATATTGTGACCCCTTAGACTCCTATATATAGAAAGGAGGTCTTGTCATTTTTATCATCCAAAAATTATTCATTTTTGTAATGTAAAGGAGGTTGCCCCCTCGAAGAGGCTTATTTTGAAGTCATTGATCTATCTCTTCTTCTATTTTGTGAGCCAGTTGCATAACATTTGGTATCAAAGCTTTCGATTCTAGGGTTTTGCCGCTTCAAACAGGGCATCATGGCATTTTCACTATAACTTTTTTCTACAAAGTTTCAGAAGCTGAAGTTAAAACCCATTTGAGCTGAAATCTTGTTGAACCTTGTGTCCAAATTTCAGATCTTGTCTTGCTATATTTTCGGAGATATGAGCTGAGGAAGTTAGGGTTTTGGCAAGCTCCAGAATTCCATCTCAAATAGGCCATCGTGGAATTTTCACTATAACTTTTTTTCTACGAAACTTCGGAAGCTGGAATTAAAACCCATTTGAGACGAAATCGTACTTAACCTTATGTACAAATTTCAAATCTTGGTTCGCTATATTTTTGGAGATAGGATCCAAGGAAGTTAGGGTTTTTGCAGGCTCCCGAATTCCATCTCAAACAGGTGACCTTGGGAAAATCGTCATAACTCTCTCTCTAAGCATCACATTCAAATTTTCGCAAGTGACAGAAAGAGGACGGGTTGTAGTTTTGTTGGGTATCATTTTCAGGGCCGAAGGTGGAAACAGTGACACGTGGCACTTCGTACAAATTCGCTCTACTGAACCTGTCTATAATCAAGTCATTGTGGGAGATTAGGCATAACTCTTTCTTGGAGAATCCAATCTCGATTGGACTTGTGGGGTTGGAAAGAGGACTCATAGGGCTACCAAAGAACGAAATTTCAGAACTTGGAGATCCAAAATTACAAAGTTACAATCGTTTCAATATAGAGCTCCTAAAAGCAAGAAAGAGAATGACTCGAATCAAGAAAATAGAAACATCTAGTAAGCAAAATTGGTTGGATGATTTGAAGAATGCGATCGAAGCTAGGATAAATGTCTTTATCTATGGCATGGAAGCTAAGGTTGATGGTTTAGAAGCAAAATTTAAAGGCAACATGGAAGATTGAAGAAAGACATGGAAGGTTTGAAGGAAGGTGGGGCAAAGTTGCTGCAAGAAAGGCTTCATAATGGCGAAAAGGTAGTAGAGGAAACTCATGATGAGAACAAAAAGAAATGTTAATCATGATTTCATAGAATCTAACGTTGGATTGAAGACCCACCATATTCCAGAGATGGATACGAAGAAGTTTGATGGCAAGGATCCAGTAACTTGGATACTACAGATGGAGCAATATTTTGATCTACATGATGTGCAACCCCCACAAAAGGTACGTATTGCATCTTTATATTTAGAACCAAATCAGTTTGTACAGCATAGAGGGCTTTGTTCTCGTAAACCACTTGTCAACTGGTCAATTTTCACAGAGGAAATGATAGCACATTATGAGGATACAAAGAGCAACACCTTCTTTAGCCAATTGATAAATCTCAAACAAAAGGGTTCAATGGCAGAGTACATTGAGACTTCCAAAAATTGAATATAAAAGTAAATGATATTCCAGAAAAGCATAGGATTGAAGTCTTCATAAGGACTTTAAAGGTTAACATCCAACATGAGGTTCGCCTTTGGAAACCTAATTCATTGGAAAAGGAATTCAAGGTGGCAAGAAAAGTTGAAAGAAAAATTATGGCAACAAGGAAGTCTACCATTCACAACTATAAACATGGAAGTGTTTTTGCTCCTAGTATTCCACATCCTACAAGGTTGACACCACAACAATTGAAGGAAAAAAGAGCAAAAGGGCTTTGTTACAGTTGTGATAGAAATACACTAAAGGTCATAAGTGGGATGAGAAGAAATTAATTTACATAGCTGGGGAAGAGAAGGAAGAAAAGGAACAAGAAATGTCAAAAGAAGAGGATATACACCAAGAACCAACCCTAGAGAAAGAAGAAATGAATCTGACCATATCTTGTAATGTGTTGACAGGAATTACCATTCCTCAAACTCTCAAGATAGAAGGACATATCAAGAAGAAAAAGGTAATAGTGTTGATTGATTCGGGTAGTACCCATAATTTTATTCATTGTGAGATAATCAAGGAATTGAATTGCTTCCTATATCCAGCATCAGTGTCATGTAATGGTTGCAAATGGAGGAACCATAAATTGCTCTGGAAAGTGCCATAATATCAAGCTATCCATGGGAGAATATGTCTTGAATAGTCCAATGTTTTCCATTCCAATGGGTGGTGTTGATGTTGTACTAGGAGTCCAATGGTTACAATCCTTGGGTATAATAGCTTTTAATTTTCAAGAACTTTTCGTGAAATTTTTTGTGAAAGGAAAGGAAGTTGAATTAAGGGGTATTGCAGGGAAACCGGGAAAGATAATCAGCTCTAACAATATGACAAAGCTTTTAAAAAAGGAACAAAGAGGTGTAATTGCACAATTATGTTTGCTAGATGTTTCCACATTGGAATCATCTATTTCTCCAGATCTCCAAAAAGTCTTGGACAATATTTCCAAGGTATTTGAGACTCCCAAAGGTCTCCCACCTATTCGTGATCATGATCATGTTATTCATCTGATTCTAGGAAGTGTTCCTCCAAACATCAAGCCGTACAGAAATCCCTATGCCCAAAAGAGTGAAATTGAACGTATGGCTGCAGAAATGCTAGAGGCTAGTATAATTCAACCGAGTCAAAGTTCTTTCTCTGCTCCAGTAGTATTGGGGCACAAGAAGGATGGATCATGGCACATGTGTCTGGATCATAGGGAGCTCAACAAACTCACTATTAAAGATAAGATTCCCATTCCTGTCATTGATGAATTACTGGATGAATTGCATGGATCAATTTACTTCACCAAGTTGGATCTTCGTTCAGGATATCATCAAGTTAGAATGAACATTGAATACATTGTGAAAACAACATTTAGAACTCATGAGGGTCATTATGACTTTTTGGTCATGCCTTTTGGCCTTACCAATGCACCTTCAACATTTCAAGGTTTGATGAATTCAATTTTCAAACCATTCCTTAGAAAATTTGTGTTAGTATTTTTTGATGATATACTAATATACAACAAGTCTTGGAAGGATCATGTTGAACATGTTGAAGGGTGCTACAACTATTGGAGGAGAAACAATTATATGCAAAAAGATCCAAATGTTTCTTTGGAGTACAAGAGGTGGAATATCTGGGTCATATTGTATCTCATGAAGAGTTAAGGTAGACCCTAGCAAAATTAAAGCCATTAAGGAATGGAAAATCCCCACATCCATAAAGCATATGCGAGGATTTCTCGGGTTGACAGGGTTTATCGCAAGTTTGTTAAGAATTATGGGAGAATAGCAGCACCTCTAACAACATTATTGAAGAAAGATGCATTTTCATGGTCTCCAGAAGCAACAAAGGCCTTCGAACATCTTAAAGAGGCAATGTGCCAAGCACCGGTCTTAGCTACAACGAACTTCACAAAAACCTTTATTGTGGAATGTGATGCTTCAGGAAATGGAATTGGTGCTGTTTTAATGCAAGATGAAAGACCCATTGCTTTTGAAAGTCGTCCAATCAAGGGAAAGTTTTACACAAAGCTATTTATGAGAGGAAATGTTGGCAATACTCCATGCACTTAAGAAATGGTGACCCTACCTAATGGGAAGACACTTCAAGGTAAAAACAGATCATGATAGCCTTAACTACTTTTAGAACAAAGATTATCCTCTGAAGAGCAACAAAAGTGGGTCACAAGATGTTGGGTTATGACTTTGAAATCATCTACAAAAAAGGGAAGCAAAATGTGGTGGAAGATGCGCTCTCAAGAAAGGATGAGGATGTGGAAGCATTGTTGGCGCCATTTCTATTATCCAACCAGATTGGATAAACGAAGCAAGGGAGGAATGGAAGAATGATGAAGAAGTGTGGGCACTTATTCGAAAGTTACAACAAGATTCCAGTACGTCTGATACATT